>PVKA01005318.1:0-91482 GCA_004027165.1 Ctenomys sociabilis
GCTCCTTTATTTATTTATTTTTTGGCTCCTTAGTTGCAAAATAGCTGCCCCCCTCAAGTCAAGAAGGAAGGAAGAGGTGAAAGCCCTGCTACTTGCCACCGATTGTTTGGGTTGCCCCTTTCCCCCCACGCGTTAGTGTTTCTCTCAATTTTGGGCCCTGAACAGACTCTCCCAGGAGAGATCCACAACAGGCATCGGCCCGGGGTTGCCTTTTGCTTTCTAAAGGTCTGTGATGTCGACCTTAAATATCGTGGGGTTTCTGATGTATGAGAAACCCCAGATTTATATAAAAAACAAAATGAGAGATCAATACTAGCACAGGGGAGATCTTTTTCAAAGGAGATGGAGTGAGAAGAGAAAGGAGGAGATTTTAATGAAGAGATTTAAAGAAAAAATGAAAGCAGAGCAGGGAAGGGGATGAGAACTGAAGGGCATTTCAGAAGGGCTGGGCAGGGGAGGGGACAAAACCGGAGAGCTTGTTCTGTACTTGCACCTACCTACCCTCCCACTAGGTAAAAAACAAGAGACACTTTCCCTATTGTTTTAATTGCTCCCAATACTCAGAAATGAGGCCCCTTATTGAATTAATTATTGCCTACATTAATCAAAGTCTAATAATTCTTTAACAACTGGGAACTAAGAATTTCTGTCTTTTTATCTTTCCCTTATTTTTGTCTTTTTTAGGTGAGGTTTATTTTTTTGTATTTGGCACTGAGGACCAAACTCAGCTTTCAGCTTTCTAGGCAGGCGTTCAACTACTGAGCTGAAGCTTCAGCCCCGGAATGAAGACTTTCTGTAGGCAGCATTTACAGCCTCTACAAGGAAGCTGCTTTCTTATTCCAGTATTACATTTGAGAAGAACATCTAAACTTTTCTTTCCTGAATTCTGTCATATTTCAAAGGGGAATAGGCATAAGCGGAACTTTAAGATATTCTCCGTACAATGGAGATAACTTCTTAATACTATTTATTAAAGGATAGAAGTTGGTTTTGCTTATCTGGCAGCTTGTTATAGACTTTTCTTTTTATTCTTTTACATGAAAATGTTTTTTAAAAGCGGACACTTCTGTAGCCGTCCTATGGAAAGGCACCTAGGCTGAATGGAAGGAAGGTCTCCTTTTATTGTTGCTTTTTTCTACCGGCAAAGCCAGGAGCCACAGCCCTGGAATCAGAGGACTGAAGATTCTTTATAGTCTCAGCAGAGTAGAATGGGGAGCAGAGAGAAATAGGCCATACTGTGTCCAAAGACTGGGACAAGGAAGGGCTTCTGAGGCTTCATGCTCTGACAGATTCTTGTTTTTGAGCCAGAGTATTTCAGAAAATTTAGACACCAAGAATTATAATGTAGTCCAACCTACAAGCATTTTAAAAATGCTTA
Source organism: Ctenomys sociabilis (assembly GCA_004027165.1). Taxonomy (NCBI): domain Eukaryota; kingdom Metazoa; phylum Chordata; class Mammalia; order Rodentia; family Ctenomyidae; genus Ctenomys; species Ctenomys sociabilis. The sequence goes on from PVKA01005318.1 coordinate 1,379, forward strand.
ATTGCCTTCATATTTTTCTAGGAAAAATAATTCAGTGGACAATATACTCTAATTGCTTGTCAAGAAAAAGCAAGTAGATTTTGATCACAGAAGCAGGGGGACAGTTCATCTCTCTCCTGTTGCTTGTGGCCCTTGCATGCTGTTCAGACCATGCTGCCTCCCTGTGTGGGAGTGGCCTCTCCCATCCTTTCAGTAGTAGAGAGGAGCGAGTGCCAGCCCCAGATCTCATAACTAGCAGTTGAGCGGTAGAAGTCATTAAACTCACCAGTGAAACCTGAGGGCTGTTTGAGTCTTTAGTTTCTATAACCAGTGTGTTGTTCTCTTGCTGGAGTGTGTGGTTTCCAGGTAATCTGGGAATGTGTGCATTACTGCTGTGACCCTAAAGTTATTAAACATGAGGAAAGAAGAGGTGGGACCAAGCACCTGCCTACCCACAATTTTCCTTGTCTTTTCCACAAGAGAACAGGGTGGAGTCCATGGAGGCTGCAATTTTCATTCTTCCAGATCAGCTTTGAGTGTTGCCTGGGCTCCAGTTGCTGCCCTTGTTCTCACTTCATTTGGAGCTTGGGATGCTGCTCTCTCTCTCCCTGCTTCTCTCTGGTGCTGCTGACTCCAGTCCCTACCCTAGGACGGCCCTACTGCCACGAATGCCACCCCTTCATCCTGCCAAATTCTTTACTGTACGCAAAAGGGAATCTAAGGTAGTTGCTAAATAATTTGATTAATTGTATGGTTTGAAAATGGCAAAGGGAAATGGAAGTAATAGGGGTATTTCTATTTTAACCATCGTCCATTGTGTTCCTCTGAAAGTGATCTCTTAATAGGATTGGTGAAGGAGACTAGATTGCCAGCCTGTGTCATGGTTTTATCCCAGCCCAGTAGTGTATTTCCATGATCTTCATACGAAGCAAATTAACCAAGCAGTTGTAACTTCTACATATACCATTTTATTTCATTCACAATTGAGACGGAAAGATTGAACAAATACTATTCAAGGTCATTTGTCTAAAAGGTAGCTGAACTCATTTTACTCATGCCCTCTTATCTAGCACTCAGAATCCTAAGGAGCCCACTTCACAAGTGCTTCATCCTCCCCCTGGTCTGTTTGTCCCCTATTGAATCAAATGTGCTGCCAGTCATCAGATAATCGTGTATTCAAGACGCATGCAGATTGTAGAAGTTGGATACTAACTCGTGTAGTTCAACTATATATGGGCTCAGCCATGCAGCTGTAAAACATCTATGTACCACCACCCATTTGGTTTTCCCCGTGCTGCATGTTGATGGAGTGAAGACAGAAAAATAGATTTTATGATATAGAAAAATGAACATGTTTTATAGCATGAATTCACCAGTGGCTGAAGTGTGTTGAATAAGACAGTAGAAAAGACAGTGGTAGTAAAGCACAGGGTCACCGTCCACTTTGATGCGTTAAAGGGCTCTTCAAATTAGCAACCTGCTCAAAACCTGTAAACAATAAGGAAGAACATGAAGTGACATGTACAATCTACTCCATTCTGATCTCTGTTCTGTCAGGTTACTTTTTCTTCTTCTTCTTTTTTTTTTTTTTTTTTGTACTAAGGATAGAACCCAGGACCTTGTGCTTGCCAGGCAGGTGCTTATGCCACTGAGCTATCTCTCTGACTTGGGAGACTTTTTTGGGGGGGGTTACTTAATCTTTCAGACCCTTTTGTGTACCAATCCAGATATATGACTGGATTTTTTGAGGAAAACATTATACAGTAGACTTTTTCTTCATTGCTTGTAAGCACTGAATTATCTTTAAATAAGATTTTAACTGTACCAACATTACAGAAATACTGTGTGGTTTTTTTTGGTTTTTGTTTTTGTTTTTTTTGCTGGAGGCCTTCTTTCTTCCCATTTTGTTTTATTTTCATTATTTTACTTTCTAGACCCTTCATGAATGCGTGACTACATGTAAACTTCTAAATTTATGTTAAAGTTTAAATCTTGTTAATTAGCTTAGGGAAAAAAATACAAAACTTACAACAGGGAATCAGTAACCCACAGCTCCATGAAGTGCTAGTTTCCTTTAGAACCATTTTACCTCAGAGATTTAACAAGCTGCAGAGGAAAACATGTTCCTGCTCACAGTCTGTTTCAGGACCAATTCAGTGTTGGGAACTGGAGAGAAAGAATGGGTCGGTCAATTCAGCTACTTCCTTCAGTGGGACAAGAACAGTGGCTCAGTGACAGAAGGGCCTGTGGCATTGCATGGACAGAGGACACAAGAGAGTGCAAGCTGGGCCTCATATTTTCCTGTCATAAGATCAATAATCCTATGTAGGCCCCTACCTTTATGATCTCAGCTAAGCCTAATTACCTCCCAAGGGCTTCATCCCCAAATACCACTGACATTGGATTTGGAGATTAAATGTCTAACTTCCTTAAGAGGAAGTATTTTGAAATGAAAAGGAAAGTTTAGTGGAGTGCAGTGAAGACTCACAGTCAGTGGGGATTGGGGAATTTATGTTTCTTTTAATTCACAGTTAGGGGATTCATCTGTTGGTAATATGAAATTGGAAGCTAACAGAATTTGCTGAAAATCTATTTAGATAGTATGATGAGCCTAATGGCTTAAGGAAGAAAGAGATGGATAATTAGCTTGTAGAGGGGGAAAGGAGTTAAGGAGAAAAGCAAGAGAAGAAATTCATCCTCAGTGAGTCTTTCTTAAAAACAAAATCAGGCCTTACATTAGGATGCTGGATGGTAAAGCAATGGAAAAGCTTTTCTAATGTTTCTGTGTATTTTGAGGTCCCCAAAATGTGTTTATCTGCATGAAAGGAGACTGGAAAGGAAATCGCCATGTGGAAGCTTGCTGTCCCCAAAGGTCAGGTGCGGGGTCCACGAGGAGACCTAAAACCCAGCTCCCATCTGTGAGGTGTGCCTTGCCTCTTTGAGAGCAGAGCAACCACCACACATGAAGCCATGACATTTCATGAAGCACATCCACGCTTCTACAAGAGACATTTCCCAGATTCAGTAAGGCAGTTATGACCTACATTAGAATCTACAAATAAGGAACAAACCCTCATCATGCCTCAGTACTTCCTTTTCTATCTTGATGGCTGACTGAAGTTACTTTATTTGTATACCCCAAAGTCCATGTGTTGGAAACTAAATCCCCAAATCAGTTAGCTCTCTTTGGAAGGTGAGGTCTCTAGAATGCATCTAATACTCGATAAAGTCCTGAAGACCGGGCCTCAGGCTAAGATGATTGGCTTTAGAAGAAGAGGGATACTCAGAGTTGCACCTTCTCTTTCTCTCTCACCAGGTCACACCTTCTACCATGTTATGTCACAGTGAGGCGTCACTCCCCAGATGCTGGCACTTTGTTGTAGAGTCATAATCGGAGCACAATCAGATTATTTAAAAATGAGACACACTGAATTCTATAGTGTTTGTACAGTCTACACTCCCACCAATGATGGACAGGGGTTCCTTTTTCTCCACAGCCCCTTCAGTATGCATTATTAGTTGACTTCTTGATGACAGCCTTTCTTTCTGGAGCAAGATGGAATCTCAATTTAGTGTTTTTTTCTTTCCTTTTTTAAAAAAATATATTTAGTACAGGGTCTACATGGTCTACGTGGTCTTACTATGTAGATCAGACTCAGAGCGATCTACCTGTTTTCATGTTCCCAAGTGCTGGGATTACAGGCATGTACCACCACACCAGCCTCAATCACCTCAGCGTGCCCCAGGGGCAGGCCAGCACAGCATGCCAGAGGTGGACCCTGGCTTCTGTGCTCTGCCTAAACAGGTACTTTAGATCACTAAGCTATCTGGCCAGCCCCTCAATGTTGTTTTAATTTGCATTTCTCAAATGACCAGTGATGTTGAATATTTTTTCATATATTTATTTGTCACTTGTATTATCTGAGAAGTGTATATTTTTCTCAGATGCCCATTTTTGGATTCTGAATTTGGGGGACTTGATTTTTTTTAATTCTTTATATATTCTAGATAGGAGTTCTTTGTCTGAGGGACAGTTGGCTAAATTATTTTCCCCAATTTGTCGATTTTTTCTTTACTCTGTTGGTGATTTCTTTTGTCATGTAAAACATTTTCAGTCTGAAATCCCAGTTTTTGATACTTTGAAGTATTTCTCTTGTGGTTTGGTTTTTGTTCATGAACTCTGCCTACCGCTGTCTTCAAATTCTTTACTTCACTCTTGCATGCTTACATCTGGTAATCTGAGCAACTAATTTGAAGACAATGGTATGCAATATAACAACCATTGTTGAATTCCTATCATTGTCTGTTGAAATTGTGTGTCTTTCTAATGTTCTTAAAAAAATTTTTTTTACTCTTTTTAAAAGATAAAAAATAATTGTGCATAATATTCTGTTAGAGCAACATAATTGACTTAGATATTTACTGGAGGTCTCTGTGAACCAAGGGTGTGAGATGGCTCTGGACCCTAGGAATTGATTGATTTGCCAAAGTCTTAATCATTCTAAGCCTCTGCTCTTCGTTTGTAAAATAATCCTCCAACTTTTTCTACTGATGATATGTTCTTATAGTCCCAGCAGATCCCTGAAATAATGGATAATACTGAGTCCCACATATACTATTTTTTTTCCAATATACTCCATTGCAAATGTTCCTGGGGCTGGTGAGATAGCTCATTGGTCTAAAGTACCTGGTTAGGCAGGTGCAGGGGATTGCAGTTCAATCCATGGCACCAAATGCCTTGCCAGCCCTGCCCTCAGAGTGGGCTGAACCAGAAAAAACAACAACAACAACAACAAAAACCCATTCCTATGATAAAGTTTAACTTATGGATTAAGAATAGTAAGAAATCAGCAGTCCTAATCAATAACAAAATGAAATCATTATATCACTAAAAGATAGTAAAAGTTATGTGAATATCATCCTGCAATTTTCTTCTTATTACCTTTAGCCTAAAAATGACTTTCAAAATTTAAAACTACTGATAAGCTTGTACTGCCCTCATGTCTAATTCAAAGACGCACCGTGAAGACAAAGCAAGCTAATAAATGCTTAAAAATCGCCAAATAATTGGAAAGTGTGCAGATGGTGGAGATTATAAAATGTAATAAGGCTATAATTAGGTATAAACCTCTTTGATGATTTCTTTCTGATACGTTTTATCTAGCACCAGTAAAAATTTAACCTGGTTTCTTTGTGCACTGAACCATTTGGCATTTTTAAATAAATTAAAAAAAAAAAAAACTTGGGAGGAGAAATTTGATGACGTTTTTCTAGCCAATAAAGTAGGGCACAGTGAGAAACACTTTTGAGGGTGAAGATCACATTGTCTACCCTCTGTCCCACAGTGCCCGGCTGGCAGAGTTCTGTGCACCTAGAAAGCACTAAGAGGAAGCATGCTGGCGATCACAGATAACTCAACCACATTATGGAGAACCAGGGCATTAATATCCCTGCAGAGCCTCCTGATACTTCTGTACTGCCTCTGAGCCAGCTCAGAGAAAGATGTGGGAATTAGAGATGGGAGGCCTTTTTGAGAAGGCAAGGATGTGCAGTGCCTTTGAAGATGCACACTTGAGCTTCCCATCACGGCCTTCGTCTGTATTGTCATCTTCCTGCAAGGAAGACTTGGGGTTCCCCATCTGCTCCATAGCTCGCATTCCACAAAGCTGGACCTTGGGGAGCTCAGTGGCAAACAGATCTTCTTCCAGGCAATGCCTGAGCAAGCATTTGCTTTTCTTCCTTTCTGTATGCCTGCATCTGTAAAACTTGTGTGCACCTATTACGTGCATGACAGTTAAATCCTCACACCAGCCCAGCCCCAAGAACTGGAGGATCTGCTGTGGGACATGGCCCTTACTGACTAACTTGTTGTGACCTCAGCCTCTGAAACATGGTGGGCCAACTGACATTCTTCTCACCCTACCTCTGTTGCTGGGCACTTATCTTTCTTTGTCCCTTATCTGAAGCGCCAAACAGAGGGTTGTGGCAGGAGCACACAGCTCTTTTGTGATAACCTGAGAGCTTCACATGGGGCATTCTAAACAGGCTGAAAATGAGAATAATGTTGGATGTTAAACAAAGTAGCAGCAACAAGAAATACTCTCTTTGGTTCTAGATTGTTAGCTCTTTTCAGGCCTAAGCTCTGTCTGTCACTAAGTCAGCACCCCTGGAAGTTTTTGCAGAAATAAATTTCAGAGAGGAGTGAGACTTACACACTGAGGGGTGAAAAGGAAATTGTCATCAATGTTTTATGAGCTGTGGGCTCATTTGAGATATGTTTCTCAGTTACTGGATGTCGGATGTATTCTTAAAGTTGAACATTAAGAAAGCTTTTACTTTTAATTTCTTAAACTCCAAGGGGGTAAATTGCTAGCATAAGACAAAAACAAGCCCAAAGATAGTGGAAGTGTAGTAAAAAGGTAAGTGGGCAAGAGTGGGAAGCCTGACGGGTCTTTCTTGTGGTATTTCAGATTTGCAGATGTTGTAAGCATGGAAAGATAATAGTGCATCCCTCAGTGGTCAGACAGAAAAGAACTTTGTGTTTTCAAGTGTCACAGGCTCTCTGTGTTTTGGAATCCTGTTAGTGTAGGTCGGTGATTGCAGGCTTTGGCCTTCGTTCCCGGCAGCTGGCCTCCGCTGTCTCCACTTGCCCAGGGGACATTCTAGCAGACTTGTCCTGGCTCTGTAGCCCTCTGCCTTCCTCCTCAGCACTTTTCCTCTCTCTGATCCTTGGCTTCCTCAGGAGAATGAGTCAGCTTACATGTTATATTTCAAGGTGCTTTCAAGTGCTTGATTTTATAGAGCTGTAGGAGATAGGTGGCAACAACAGCAGAGAATTTAATGTGCGGCCCGAGGTCACATGATGAACAAGAGGCCACCTTGGGTGTTTTTCCTCCCAGTCATGTTTCTTTGACTCCAGTTTTCTGTGTGACTTGAATTTATAAAATCTGTTGAAAAATGTGATAAACAGCAAATTTTAGATAGTGTGAAGTATCTAAGATTTCATTGAATTTAGTTTGCAAAGTTTGGAGTACAGTAAGGGAGTTCTTATGAGGAAAACTGATTGGAGTAAACTCTGTGTGTGTGTGTGTGTGTGTGTGTGTAATGTATACAGTTACATTCATAAGTTATTGAATGCAGTACATACTTGTGTAAATTTTAACAAATCCAAACATAATGAAATAGCTTGACAAAATATATGCAAGAAGATCTCTCAGACATTGTACATCAAGGGTAATAAACATTATTTTGGACCTCTGCTGTGTGGCTGAACATTATCTGTGGTTAGTGGGTAATAAAATGCAGTGGAAACAGGTGCATGTTCTCTCTATTTTTGTCCTAAATGAGAGTACTGTTGAAGCCTCTCTCAGATATTAAAAGCCCTTCTCTAATCTGAATAAATATTTTCTCTTCAGGCAGGTCATATATTATAGTTTATTTGACAAGACAGATGCTTGTAGCAGGGGCATATGAAATGGAGACAGTGGGACCATTGCTCTGGACAGCACCCCAGGCAGGTGTGCAGTGTGGTTTCGGCAATAAACCTTGCCTTATTAAAGTGTCCATCACTGCAGCTTCGGGGGCAGCTGGTCTCCTTCTATCTGAAGAGGCTGAGAGCCCAGCTTCACTTCTGCTCCTTGGTCAGGAATCAGAGTTTCAGGGGCTGAGATGCTAGCTTTCCTGTCTTCGGCTTTGTGAGTGTCCTGATGTGGACATTTAGAGTACAGGAAATAATGCATTTGGACTTGGCTTTTTTTTTTTTTTAAAAAAAAAGTGAGTTTTCTACTTTCTATTCTTGAAACTCAATCCTTTTAAATTTTTGTTCACCAAAGAAAGTTTGGACATGCAGCAAAGTGGCTGCCAAGTGGAATAATACATGGTATTTATACATAAACTAATGCTGGGAAGATTCAGCTTGGCCAAGAGTCATGCTGTTTTCTTAAAATGCCCTTTTCTGGCTTAGTGTTTGTTATCAGACCCCCTGTGCATTATCCACTTCCTCCTTTGTATTCCACACATGTTAGCACAAAAGTTAGTATTTTTCTGAGGCAGCTTTTCAGGGGTGCTGCCTCTCTAGATGATAAAAGGCAAATGTTGGCAGGGAGAAATCCCAGAATTGCCTGCACGTTGGAGCTCACTGTCTTCTGCGTGGTGGTGAAGGCTTCCTCGCTCTCTGGCCTATCCTTTTCATTCTGATTTGGCTCAGGTCAGGAATGGGTTCTCTCTTGATCAGGCTTGGCCCTTTTTCCTTTATCTGTGCTTCTGCTTCCCATGCTTCCTTGGGAGCAGACATTTAAAAAAGAATGTCTGGTTGATCTTTAGACTGTTTTCTGTCATCTGTGACTAACCTCAGATGAGAATATGATACTGTGGTAAAGGAGGTTTAGGCACTGGGTCAGATATACCCTAATTGTAACTGTAGCTCTGCCCATACGAATGAGCCCCTGGGCAAAGACTTCTAACCCTTAAAACCTCAGTCCTATTGCCTGCAAAATGGAGCTAATGGTACCACAGAACTTGACTGTGAGGGTGAAGTAGAACAGTTCAGGTAAGTCACACATGATTACAGTACTGTCTGGGTGATCACTTCCCTGCTTCTGTGGCCCAGTTACTCCTCTGTTTGGGTGTTTACAAGCTCTTGTGTCCTTCTCTATAGATTTCCATGTTCTGCTTACCCTTCCTATTTCTCAACCTCCTGGTTGATGGTTTCTTGGTATTTCATGGTTGTTAGTGGAAATTTCTTAAACTGTGGAGCTCTTCTACTTAATAACAATGGGGATGAGATGATTGTTTTTTCTTTCTGTATCTTAGGGGAGGGTGTACAAGGTGCTCAGGGTCTCACTACTAGGTCATACTCCAGTGGAGTCTCCACGGGTAGTGATCCACCTGTGTTCAGCCTCCCAAGAGCTGGGATTACAGGTGTGCACCACCATGCCCAGTCTCAATTGCCATCTCAGTGCGCCCTGGGGGCCAGGCCAGCATGGCAGGCCTGAAGATCAAACCCCCAGCTACTTAATCTGCTGAGCTATTTGGCCAGCCCTGGGGTGAGATGATTTTGGCATAAAAGAAATGAATTTTGAGATCATAGGTGCTTCCTGGGTGATGTTAGGAGCACAATCGTCATGTTTTACGGTACAATAGCAGGAAGTTGAGCTGAAAATCAGTCAAAAGTAAGGCCAGATTTTTATAAGTTTTTCCCAGACAATGGGCAGGAACAAGGAGCTCCAGTAGCCCGGGAAATGTTATTAATTAGGTTTACAGCTTGCACCAGTGGCAGTTGGGTTCCAAACTACTGCGTCTCATCTGCACCTGTCTTAGTTCATTTTCTGTTGCTGTATCCGTGTCCTGTTGACTTGTAATTTATAGACAAGAAGTTTGTTTGATTTATAACTCTGAGGTAGGAGAAGCCCAAGGCTATGGCGCCAGGATCTGACATTATGTGACATAATATAGTGCCCACCCAGGGAGAGCATGAGAGACAATGCTTTGTCACAAGCCAGTCTTTGGAATCTGAACCCACATTTTCAAGAACTAGCACACCCCGGAGAAAATGGTATTGGTGTATTCATGAAGATGGGACCTTCATACCTTAAAAACATCCCAGTAGGCCCCAGGGTCTCTGTACACAATGGGAGTTGACATTTGGGTACATGAGCTTTTGAGAACTATAGAGACCACAGCAGCACCCTTTGTAAAGTCATAAATATTTATTGTCATAACTATCTTTGTGTTAGGTTCTCACTAAGCTGTACTAATAATGTTAACTCTCAATTGTGCAAATTGATTTTCCTGGCATGATAGAAATTCTAGCAAAATAGAGAGCCCGGGGTTCAAGGAAGGCAGCCCTTGGCCTTAGTGTATAGCAGAGAGAGGGTTGCGTAGGTGATCCGCTGTGTGGGTCCCACTGCGCCCCACATCTCCTGTCTCTACACATGCTCTATGAATTGGCTCTTGGAATCCCCTACCTGGTGGAGAGTTTAAAGCTTTGGGTCCTGGAATTTAAGACAATCCAGATTCTAATCTAGTGTCAAAATAGAGTAAGCCTATGACACTTTATTGTAAGCTCTAATTATATTCAAATTATCGCACATCTTCTTTTCGCATTATAAATGAATGTCGTACTTATAAAAGTATTTCTTCTCTCCATCAAAACAGTAGCAAGACACTTTTGAAGAGCGTGGTGTGGGGCCAGTGAGAGAGCGCAGCAGATTAAGCGGCTGCTTAGGCAAGTACAAGAGGCTCCACCACGTGCTGCACTAGCCCTGCCCCCGGGTGTGAAGAGCTGGCGACTGAGATTGGGGTGGCGAATGCTTGTTATCCCAGATGAAAACAGGAGGATCCCTAGGACTCCAAGCTGTGTAGTGAGACCCTGTACCAAATATAAGAATGAATAAATAAATAAATAAATAAATAAATAAAAGCATGGTCTTTGAGGCTGTATCCAGTTATATCCCCAGTACATGAGCTACAAAAATACTTTTGGAAAAAAAATACTCTTTTCCAAAGCTATTGGCTAATTGTGCCCTTCCTTCCATTACCCCTGCCCCCAGCAGTACTGTGGGAGGATGTGAGGGGGAAGAGTTTTCCGGACTTGTTCTCCATCAAGTGACAACCAATGGTGAGAGAACTCAGGGTGAAAGTTAAGTTACTGAACGTGCTTGTTGACTAGAATTGTGGTGTCTACGTGTTGCCTTTTCTGCTTACTTGAAGTAAAATTACATAGGAAGAATAATTTAACAGGAGCAACACCTTTATATTAAGAAGCTTGTTGAAGTTAGAGTAATTATCTTAAATTTTAATAAAATTGTCTCATACTTTCATTCAGATTCATTTTATCCTTTCCACATAAGAGGCTAGTATCTTGCCTATGGCTTTTCCACCATAAATTACTTTTATTTTCAGTAATTTGCAGCAGGATTCTAGAGCATGCTGCAGATAAAGGAGTGATTCTGCCCATGAGTAAGGGACATCATCTAACATGCAAATGATATCATTTGTAATTAGTTGAAAGTTCTATCCCTGGTAGAACAGCCCCATCAGGAAAAAAAATTGCTGCCTCAGTTCCAGGGAGATTTGGAAACAGCTCCTAGGCCAGCACTTGGGAGACCCTGTTCAGAGTGCCTGTCTTCTGTCAGTGAATAGTTGACTCAGATAAGAATTGGCCACAATTAAATTAGGCTCATGTGAGGGGACCTCGGGCTGGGGGGACTGCCCTCTGTATTCATCACTGACTACACCAATGGCGATTCTTCTCCAGAAGGGACTTGTTTTGCCAGGTTCTTGATAGCTCTGTGTCTGTTAGAAAGGAGAAAGGCTGCTAAATAAATATCTGATGATGCTATCGGACCAACATTCGATGGGAAAATATGCCACCCACTCACTGTGCATATTTTGATCATCCCATCTTAAGTGTGGGATCCATTTTCCTTTGGTGTACTTGTGGAAGCCTCAATAAATGTTTTTGTTCCAAAAGGAAGAAAATCCTTCAGTGTCTTTCCTCAGACACGATGCAAGCTCTCAGAGTTTTCACTCAGTTGGAGTGAAATTGGGGGTTTCACTCTGGCTTTTTATTTGTATTAACTGCTTGATTATAGCTTTCTTGACAGTAAGGGAGCCTTTCAAATTGATTGGATGATGGACACAAGGCGATGTCTTAGAGTTAGTGTACTCTTCCTTGAGTTTGAATAATTATATATTTGACAATAACCACTTCCTACCACCCACCTTTCAGTAAAAATTAGGGCTGTGCCAAAAAGTTCAGATGTTTTATTTCTGTGCCAGCATATAAATCTGATGTAAATGTGCTTAAAATTGCCAGCCCTGGAGAAGATTAAGTGCATATGTTTGCAGGTTCTAATCATGTCCACATGACAGTGCTTTGTATTTCTACATAATAAATACATGAAAATACTTTAATTAATTATAAACATTTTCTCAATGCATTTCAGTAAAATACATTTTCATTTAAAATATGCATATATTTTTGATAAAATGTGTAATATAAAATTCACCCTATCATCTATTTGTAAGTGTATATAACTCAGTAGAGTTACATATGCTCACTAGTTATTGCAATTGCAAGCTAATGCTTTTGGGGTGTATCTAATTCAGGATCAGTACCACATGTCACATAGATGATGAACATCTTCTGAAAAATGGAAATCCAGTTAATATTGAATCCATAGGAAAGGTCAAAGTAGGACAAGAAAGTCATTCAAGTCTCTGCCCCACCAAGTAGTCACAGCATTAGAGTTCAAAAGGTGCCAGATTGATATGTACTGAACTGGGTATATAGTCCAGCTATCCTTTATATGATTATGAAGGGCAACATTATTTTTCAATGAGTTGAAATACTACTTCCAGTATTTTTTCAAATTTTTATTCATGTTAATGAGAAAAGAAGTTAAAATAGGAATGAAACAGTTTTAAAACAGGTTAGTACGATGTTTACAGTAATTAATACGTTGCATATTATTTTCTTCATAGTAGTTATTCAGAAGAGAAGATGCAGAGATGATATCTTGTCTAAATAATATTAGTACAAACTTTTATTCTCAGGGAACTAAGAGAAAATAGCTGTATATCTATCCTATCTTGTATATATATATATTTTTTTCACTACAAAATGCTCCTTCATTTATGTCCCCCATTTTGTTTTGTTTGCTCAGAGATGAGTGTTCCATTGTTGTTAGAGAAGTTGTATTGGGAGAAGTCTTAAAAGGACCTTTTCATACTTGATAACAGTCTAAAGATTGTAACTATTTGAATTCAGCAAAATAACCCAATATAGTCAACTAGTCCATAAGAGTAGTGAGTTATCAGCACAACTGGCAAATGTGAGAAGTGGTTGACTTGAGCATTTTACAGCTCAGCTCATTAATATAGTTTTACTTTTCATACCTCGTGCTTTGGTTAAGACCAAGTTAAAGCAAGACCTATATAACTAAAATGTAACTTGTATCTGACAAGGTCAGTCAGATCCTCTCAGGATTTACGCTGTAACCATGTACAGCAGTTTATAGATCTTTTGTCAGTGTCAGCCATCTGGATGAGTCACAGCCATTGCTTGACCAATTTGCTCTCTGTGAAACTCTGAGAGATTTTTTTTTCTCTCTAGATGACTCTCCTTTATTTCCAGTAACTTTTATGCTTCAGATTATTTTGTGGAAAGATGAATATTATTATGACTAAAACCAGAACGGTATTTTGCCGCATTTATAAAATCAGCCAGTATTATTTGCTTGCAAATCCAAGTAATCCAAGCCAACAGGTAATGTTTTGGGATGACTTCTGAATGAAACTCTGAATCCAGGTAAACTCCCATGTAGAGCTGTGGGTCATATGGCTTTCACCTCATATTCTAGAAACATGATAGCATGGTCTTGTAGCTTCTGGAACATAGTTCTGAAATACTTGTGTAAGAGCATAATGGGCATTTGCTAGCCTGGGACTGGGTCTGTCTCCTGCTACTTCTCTGGCAGATGCAAGCCCAGGTGTAAAGCACATGCAGATCTGAGCCCCATGACTTCCCCTCCAGGGCAAGTATGCCAATCTGTGCTGCTCCTGAAATCGCTTCCCTTTAGTGCCCCTTACTCTAGAAACACCACTTTCACATCAGCTTAGATCCATAGCATTAAATATGAGACAGGACAAGGCAGCAAGCAGTTGTACTGTGTTTATTATCATTATTTCCTAATTGAAAATACTTCCCGAATACCAAACATTTGATTGAATAAAATATATGTCAAGCAAAGTGGTAGTGGATGCCCAGATTTCTGCTTTGAATAGTTGGTCTGAGTTAAATTCCCACTACCTAATCCTTTGTTCCTTCCCCTACGTATGCATAAGTAATACAAGGATGATATTGTTACCCACATAAGACCAAGACCTACCATTTTTGTTTTCATATAGGAAAGTATGTTTTGGAAAAATAATAATTTCACCCAGGGGATTATGGGAGCCAGGACCTTGATGTGTTTGACCTGCAGACTTTAATACTGCTAAACTTACTGCGGATGATGTTAGTCCCTCTTCTTCATTAGCATTTGTTAGCCATCCTCAGTCATTGAAGAGCAAGCACCTGTGCTTACATTTGTAATGGTTGGATGATATTTGCTCACGGTGGTGAATCCACTGGGGGTTCTCTTTGGCTAAAAACGGAAATGGAAAAACCATGATAAACAGAATTCAAATCTATTCTAAATGAAAATTCAGCTCTTACCCCTTGGGTAGAGTAGTTTGGTAAAGGTTAAATAAACCTTTTCTCACTCTTATGGGACTTTAAAATAAATTTCATCTAATTCTTGTCAGCTTGGCTGTACAGCTGTCCCTAAACATCTGCTGTCAGTGCTCAAAATTACCACTTCCTCTCTTTTACAGTTTACAAATGCTTGTGTAAACTATATTTGTAATACATAATCAGTGGCAAAGTTTTAAATACATATACTCTGGGGTGAACTAGAGGAAAATTACTATACCTACTTCACTATGGAAAGAGTCTTCTTGTTTTAAGTCTTAGCAGAGGAGCATTCCCATTTGCTGTTCAGCAGCTGTTCTCACAAGGGGGGTTAGATCTGAGCAAGCTATTGTAGTGTGATAGGATTCTGGGAGATGTGCTTGCTTTCTCCATCCTTGCTGAGGTTTGGCAGTCATTGTCTTGTAAATCATACTGTAGAGTATAGTAACTCCCCAAAGCCAAGGAAGAGTGTGGCCGCTGGGATGCCCCAAAGGCTGTGATCTTAATAGTCGTGCAGAGAAAATTATGTAAAGCTCTGGAGATGTGGCCCTGCGTTGACCTGGAAAGATCCATCTCCCAGGGTCTCTTGATTTTGTTGGCAGAATAATGCTTCCGTAAAGGGTGAGATCCAAGTCCGGTTGGTTGAAAATGAGAACATTCCTCCTTGGGAACAAATGGGGATTCCAGCTGTCTGGGTGACGGATGGCCTTGCCACATGTGAATGCTTCCTGGAGAAATCAGGTCAAATGGGTTTGCCACTGAGAGCTGGGCGTTCCTTCATTCTCTCCCCTGACTGGAAGCTCAAAACCCAGTCAGGTTCATATGGCAGGGATGGAATTCATCTGAAGCCTAGAAGCCAGCCCAGTTCTTACGAGCAGATTCTCAGGGCTGACCTTGCCAAGATCTTGGATGAGGGAACTCTTCAATGGTAGTATCTCTGCTGTGCAGCCATTCTTTCATGCTTTTATTTCATATCCTCAGCTGTACGTTCTCAATGTAATTGCACCAGTTCCTGTAATCTACTTGCTGGCATGGCTGCAGTACTACTGACCTTGCAGATCATATAATTCTGTTTGGGGCACTCTCCTGTGTAGGACACTCAGAACCATCACTGGCCTGTGTCTCCTAGATGACGGGGTTGCACCCTTTTACCCATTGTCCCAACGCCAAGGACAAATGTTTGCAGATGTTGCCATATTTTGTAAGGTGAGCAAAATTGGTCTCAGCTGAGAAACACTGATCTAACCATATGTGTGTTTCTTTTCTGTCTTCAGAAATGCTTTCCTTTTTAGTTTTTATTGATACATGTTTGCAACATAAGATATTCACAAGTGTTTTGGGGAATTGCACATACGTGTGACATAACTTCATCATTTTTATCCCTCTTCCTCCCAAGACTCCCTCTTCCTTATTTCACTGATCCCTTTCTCTGAGAGTCTGGCATTATTTTCCTCTTTATTTTATTGGGTTTCTAATGTCAGTGAAGCCATGCCATATTTAACTTTCTTTGTATGACTTATTTTGCTTAGCATGAGGGTCTCAAGTTCCATCCATTTTTTTTTTTTTACAAGTGACCTGAATGTATTCTTCTTTGTGACTGAATAAAATTCCATTGTGTTTAAACACCATGTTTCCTTTATTAACTCTTCTTTTGGGGGCTTGTAGGTTATTTCCAGAACTTAACTATTGTGAATTGCACTGCTATAAACATGGGTACATATTTATCACTATAATATAAGCTCTTTTAATTATTTCAGGAGTACACCCAAGGGTGGTATAGCTGAGGAAGAGGGAATTTCTATTTTTAGCTTTTGGAGGAATCTCCATATTGTTTTCCATAATGAACAACCCTATGTTTTCTTGGAGTTTCATGAGTCATTTATGGGTCATTTAATGATAAATGTCTATTAAATGCGTTCTATGCGCAAATATGTGTTTAGTGTAGGTAGACAATGTTGTCCATAAAATGCTTTTCTGACCTTAATAAATCTTATTGTCAACCTGAGATGATTGTAGTGGAGTAGTTTTATTAAAATTGTCTAGAATGGTAGTCAGTGTGGCATGGGAGATGTCCTAGGTTGTTTAGGATGTATGATAGGTGCTTACAGCTAGGCTTGGGGGCCAGAGAGCTTGCCCTGAGCTGTCTGTATACATCTCACCATGAGGACAGGGAAAGGGAGAATATTTGAACTCAAGGAACGTGCAAAGCACCTGAGCTAGGAAACACAATGCTAGGAACAAAAGAAGTGTGGCCAGATAATAGTATCGAATGATGTTAGAAAAGCAAGCCACATTTGGCAGAATCTTGTCAGCCATGCCCACATTCTTGATCTTTATTGTTCTGAAAACCTGAGAAAGGAATTGAAGTGCTTCCGTGAGCAGGGGTGTGCTCAGGATTTCAGTGTGTAGCTGAGTCCTTCCAGCAGATGGATTTCCTTGGAGGAAGTAAGGGCAGTGCACCCCTATGGTCACTGCCAGCCGACTATGGTCGGCTACCAGCCGACTTGCCTGTGACTGCCCTGGTGCTCCTGCTTGGCCAAGAGGTTTGATTTGTTGGAATTGTAAGGCACTGCATTTGAACTGAGTAAGTTCTACATTTTCTTTTGGAACCTGGCACGATTTGTGTGTGTGTGTGTGTGTGTGTGTGTGTGTGTGTGTGTGCTTGTCTGTGTGCATAAATTCTGGCTTTAAATAATACCAAGGTCCCAGCAAGGTGATTGGGGAATTAGAACAAGTGAATTTTCATTGATAATGGAATTTCATTTGTAGAATATGTATCCCAGGAAATGTTTTCATTCACCATGTCTATTGCATATCTTTTTCTTTTTTTTCTTCCAAAGTTAGGGCATACAGCAGGGTTCAGAAAAGTAGAAAAGTGTTTATACCTTTCAGGAAGCTCAACAATTGCTTGCTTAATAAATCTTATTGTCAATCTGGGATGATTGTCCCTGTTCTCCTCATTCTTCCCCAGCAGTGGATTTGCTCTGGGCCTCTGTCCTGTCCTCTGTAGCAGTGCCTTGCTCTGGTCAAGCCATTTCTGAGGTTTGGAGTGCTCCAACATCTGCTCAGTAGTCAGCTGGAGGTTCTAGACAACTCCTTCAACCTGTACCTACAAACAGGTGTACAAATGGCCTACCTCTCTAAAGGGAATTTGCTTCCTTGTGTGAACATAAAAGAAGAAGATCCCATGGATCCATGCTTCTGCCATCTTTATTGGCTTTTTAGTTGTGATGGAAAGTTAACTGAGAGCCATCCATGGTGCCCTGTTCTTCAGTGACTGTGGGTAGTCCCACGTGGGATTGAATCAGTGACCCTGGTCTCATTAACTCTGAGTACTAATCTAGGCAATATTGGCATAAACGCATCAGTCAGTAATAAGCAATCTTAATGGGGATTATGGGAAAGCTGAAAAACCAAATTTGCATTTTGCCTTGTCTGCGAAGATGTGCTTGCTCATGATAGTAATATGAAGAGACAACACTGACAGGATTTCTGAACTGTCAGCAAACTTTCAGACAGCATTTATTGACCCACTTGTGAGCAGTTTTAAATCCTAGGAATCTTCATTGGTGCCTAGATCCAAATAATCAGGGCTTTTCCTTGTTCTATTTTCTACTTGTCTACACACTCTACTAGAGCCATTGCTTGAGATACTTTGTCATTCATTAAATATTACTTATCAATTTCTTGCAAGATTCCCACACTACTTGACCACTTCCCAACTACATGAGGCTACATAAAGTGTACAGGCATGCTATCGTAGAGAGCTGGGAATATATTGTCTCATTGTTTTATTTAGCAAACATATATTGGTTTCCAGCCATTTGGGAACTCAGGGTTTCTGCCTTATATTCTAAGGGAGCAATTGGATAAACTGATGAGCACTTTCACAAAAATTGGTGGTTTTCTTTGCTCCGGGCAAGATCTGGTACCCAGTATAAACTTGAGAAGATTTGGAATTGGATTATATTCCTGAGAAATCCTGCAAAACTTTTGGATAGTTCACCGTTCATCACATACTGCTTTGACTTCCAGATCTTTTGGCAAAGGAGCCTGCACTTCAGCAGCAGATCTGGGTGCCTGTGCAGGCCTCCCCAGCACAGGGCAGCCCTTTCTGGCCTGAAAGGGTACACACAGGAGGCTCATCTATGTTCTTCCATCTCAGTTCCTGAATTTGCTACATGGATAGTAAGATTCGCTTTGAAAAGGAAGTGGTAGTAGGACTGAAGAAAGAGATTTTAACTTCTAGAAAGAGGGGAGATGGTAGGAATTTGGCAGTGTAGTAACGATTCACTGTTTTAGAATGAAACAGGCAGAGGGTTTGTAGAATGCCTCTCTCCACCTGCACTGTGGCTCTGACTACTGGAAATATTACAATTTTAAGATATATTCCAATAGCACAGACCTGGACTCCTTTCTCTTATAAACAGTAAACACTGCCAGAGCACTTTATTACAGAATGAATGCTATTACTGCAAAAGGGTTTGTTTTGTTTTTAACCTGAGCGCACAAGAATACTGATACATTCACCTTTTGGTTCTTGTAAGAAAGGCCCAGTAGAGAAAAATGGAAATCAAGCCTTTTCTGGGACATTTTCTCAGACAGCCAAGCACAGGAACAAATTATATCCTACCCATACATTTTTGTTTCTCTTACATCTTGATGATGAATTTCTTTCTCCAGAGGGACAAGTGATTTTTTAAAAGGCTTGAACAACATGCTAATCTTTCCTTCTGATGGCCCCTGGTTGAATTACCTCTGAATTTGAAGCATTTACTGATGAAATGATACTTGACATTAACCAGTGTTGTGTGGAAATATTTCTAGCACCTGGGGAGGAAATAAAAGAGGGTATTCATAACGCTGCTGTGGTGAGGTTGCAGCTTCCATTTTTCTTAGAACCAACTTGAACTACACTTGCTTCACACTGACTGAGTTTCTTCCTGAGAGACCACTTTTAGCCAGCAGAATGATCTGCACCACTTGAAAAAGTTAGAATTTAGAGCATTGTTAGAATTAAAGGTTGAGCATGGGTAATCCTCTCCTTGACTGGTTGGTAGAATCCGCTGGTGCTCTGGTTTAGGATTCTTCCCACCCCCCACTGGGCAGAATGACAAATGCTGATATTCTATCCTTGTAAATCAAATGCTCATGTTGTTCATAAAGTCCTACTTAGATATGGGACTTGCTATACCAATGGAGTTTGTCCAGAAAAGGGCAAAATATTATATTGACATTGTGTTTTGGATCATCAGGGTATTTTTGATTTGGCAAATGACTTTTCAGTTTGGACTAAATAAAACTAGATAACAAAAACTTTGGAAGTATATAAATCATTCGACAAGGTTCTTCCCCCAAGCCAGTCTTTGTAGCTCACAGAATGTACATTCTGGTTTCTGTTTGCTTGTATATTTGTTTCTAAGGGAAAAAGTAAGTGGGATAGCAAGCTGGAGCAGTTGTCCCATTCTTTATTTGAAATGAGGGTTTGCAAAACCAATGTTAGAACAACTTTTTCGGGGATAACTCTCAGCCTGGTTAAAATGAAGATTCAAAGCAAGCCTGTAATATGCTTTAGAGTAAGAATAATGAACGAACCTGAAGAAGATTGGGCCTGTCCCCAAAGCTGCCTGAGAATTTGCTTGGCTTGTCTGAGCCACAGCTCAGTCAGCGTTTCCAATAAAAACTTTCTCCTGCTTGTACTACTGCTGCGTGTTAGGGGGGACAGTGACAAATTTACCATAAAAAGTAATTGAGAAATTGTCTCCTTCACATCATGTGGCATCACAATTTAGAGTACTGGAGTATGTACCAAGGACAGACATGTACTGTGTTATGCCAGCTCTGTCACCAATGGACCTCATACATGGCAAAGATCTTGTGGCATTACAATACGGATAATAATTTCCTGTCACTTAATGGCATTCTGTATTATGCTCAGGTTTGTTTGATGCTGTATAAATAACCTTAATGTTTTGGCAGTTGGATAGATGAGTAGCACAGACTATTATGTATATATATAATATTTGATGGGGATAAGTATAGACCATATTACTGGTCTATACATTTAGTATTAATAGACCTTTTACTGATGTATGTGTTTATGAAACTACTTTCAACATTATTTTATACTGTAGTCTTTCCACTTAAAAATCAAATTTCCTGGGTCTGGAGGGACAGCTCAGTGGTGTAAGCACCTGCCTGGAAAATGCCATGACCCAGGTTCAATCCCTGGTACTGCATGCCATGCTGGCCCCAAAACCAGGGGTGGTGAAGCCCCAAAATCAGGGGTGGTGATGCATACCTGCAATCCCAGTGCCAGGAAGTTTGAGACATGTGGATCCATACAAGTCTGAACTGTGTGGAAAGACCTTGTATCCAATAAATAAATGAGAAAGAAAACGAAAAAAATTAAATTTGCTAAAAAGTGCAGCTCGTTGTTGTATCAGCAAAATTTTCATACATTCTATATTTACTGTTTCCCAAGTGCATGTCCTGGAATGCCTACCATTGCTAAGTAATATGTCTCCATATTCACAAGACTGTGATTAATTACATAGATGGGAACGGTTTATTTTGGAGAATGTTAAAGGCTTCACATTCACAATTTTTTGACCATTGTTTTCTGGAGCATTTATTATTTTTTGTTGGACCATATTTTGGGACACAGCAGACTAGCTCTTTCCCCGAGGTCTCCAAGCTTTAGGATTGTATTCCTAATTATTCTAATGTTTGCATCAGTCTTCTCCTGAGAGTGTTCTGTCAACTTTTGTTATGCTGAGTAGCCCAATTTCACTAAAAATATGAATTGAATTTCTGCCTTTTCAAGAGACTTTGGAGGATACTGTAAAAAAGAACAGCTAAGGCCTAGAACTGTTCTCTGGGGAGCTTGCAGTCCAGGGTGTGTTGTGAGTAACTGCATTATAAGAAGGAATGCTCATATAGGTAAGACACAAAGTTTAGAACAGTTGTTCTCAAGATGAACTTTTGAGGTGTTCCCAGTACTTCATGGGAACTTGTTCAATTTTAAATTCTCAGAACCACCCTCTGCCAAGCCCACAGAATCAGAACCTCTGGGGTAGATTCTAGCCTCTTGAGCCTCACCAATTCCCAGGGTGCTGCTGATACCTTGGAAAGTGGAAGCTCGCTTCTGAGGGGGCACCTTGGACAGAGTAGGTGGCTAAACAGAAGAAGGCGACTGAAACCTACATGTGAGGATGGGCACAAGCCAGCCTCAAAGAAGCTCCAGCTATAACCGGGTCAAATTCATGTGGGAGACCTGAGGTCCACTTTCAGCTCTTTCAGTGGTAAGCTATGCGACGTCCATTACTACTGCTTAATCCCTCTTAATCAGATTCCTCGGTAGTAAAAGTAGGCTGTTGATGTAGAAAATTTCATGACACCCTGTATTATAAAACTCAGAGAATTTAAATGGTGTTGCCTCTACATATCATTATATAATCTGAGTAATGGCACAACAAGAATTGTGATCCAAATTGCTAATGTATTATGCTGTACAGTCTGGAGCTAGAGTAGTTTGTATTAAAAATACACTTATCGGGAAAAAAGAGAAAATAAATCTTTTTTCCTTCCCAGGCAGCCATTAGCATGAGCCAGCGAGTACAGCGTATTCCCAGGTGTGTCGTACAGGCAGTCTATAACTGATTTCAGGAGCAAGGACCCAGAACATAGAGTAGTGCCTTGAGAATGGTGATTTGAATAGTATCTGGACAGGCTGCTGCAGAAGACAGGGCTGAGCGGTGACGGCTGCTTGGGGCCTCATCATTGTAAGGTGAAATCTTGCTCCATCTCCCCAGGAACTAAATCTCAGGTCTGAGGAGCAGCTCCCTGAGGCTGCTGCACTTTTCTGGGGTTAGAAGTGGACTTGTGGGAATGGAAATACATTTCAGGGCTGTGGCAGTAGTTCTGTGTTACAATACACAGACCTGTGATGCTGATCTCAACCCCCCAGGACAGGCCTGGGGGCTGTGGGAGGGAGGCTTGTGTATGAAGTAAGAGCCACCCATATTTGCTCTCAAGGCAATTTTCACTGTTTTTCTATTTTGTGTTTTCTCATCATCTAAGTAATAATGATGTCACTTCATATTTGCAAGACGCTGACACTGTGTCAGACATCAGCCAAGTCTTGATGACCCTTCTAATCTGTATTCTATAAGTGACGTAGTGAAGCTTGAGAAGATTTAGTAGCTGGGGCACCAAGCCTTTAAGTAGAAAAACCTGGATTCAACAACTTCCTCTAACCTTTGGGGCAAAGAGAATAGGTGGGGGTTTTTTTGTTTGTTTTGTTTGCTTTTGCTTTTAGTAAAAAGAAGACAACTTTCCTTAACCTTTAATGTGGCTTGCATTATTGGAAAAGAGTCACAGACTTTATGTACTCTAAAAGTTTGGTTTACGTCAGGGAGATAGCTCAGCAGTCTAAGTACCTACCTGGCAAGCTCAAGTGATACAGGGAGAAGAACTGATCTCGGGATGGGTGACCTCCAAATGATACAGGGAACTTCCAAATGAGATAGGGGGGAAAATGATCTCCTGACCTAACCTGGATGAGCTTGTGTTCTCTAAAACTGAAGAATGTATTTTAGGAATAAGCGGAGGTTATGAGCAGAATATATTTATTGAAGGAAAGAAAGCTCCTGTCCAAGAAGGGGACAAGATGGAGGCCCAAGAGGGTTGTGCCCAAGAAGCTGTCTCTTTCAGGGACTTTTGTAGTGTAAAACCATGCAGGGCTAAGGTGAAGAGAATGACAACTTGCTTAGGTGAATATGGGGTGGGACAAAACTATGGTCAAGCAATGGGATTACAAGCACCATTGCTCAGTCAAAATTGATTTAAGTGCAGGACCATATGGGGAAGGGAGTCATGTAGCACGCAGGCATGAACGTAGAACAGGACTTTATCAGGTAGCCATCCAGTGGTAGTCGGATTAATGATTCTTCTGGCTCTTGCAGGGTGATGATCAATCTTGAATGCCAATCTTTAGGAAGGGCGGCATTTGTTTGATTTTTGGTCTTTAGGCCTGGCCTTGTCTGACTGCCTATAATATTTCTATCTAACTTGGCTGCCTGCAACACAAAGGACCTGAGTTCAATCCCTAATACTGCATGCTGAGACTCTGAGCTGGCCACTGAAACTGGGCCTGGTGGAACATGAATGCTAGGTCACCGCCCACCTCGGAGTGGCAATAGGCCTTCTATTTGCGCCTGAACACAAGTCATCTTCACCAAGGATGCTTGTAAGGGGTGATTCTTGGTGTGCTCACTTTGCTTTCTTTGCAGCCCATCCTACCATATTTCTAGCTTCCCCCTTCAACATACATAACATAGGAAGAGATGGGGTGAAATAGAACATTCTTCTCAGAAGCTTTGCTCTCCTGTGCAGAAGTCTCAACTATGTAACCCACTTTGCAGTGACCGACAGCAAGTGTCACCAGGTTACCAGCCACACAAGCTCAGGCAGCTGCAGAGTCACGGCCGTCCCTGACACTTGCCCTCACTGATTGCCAGTGCTTGTCCCTGGGGCCTCTGGTATTTATTCATCCTCTGGAAAGAAAAATCTGAGTGCCTTTCTCCACCCCTAGCAAAGATCCACCATAGCAGAGAAGGAAGAACAGAATGAGGAGCCACAAGAGGACCATCTCTGACAAATGAGTGTCTCGAAAATCAATGGCTTCACGATCTCCTTGGTGATTGTGCTAACATTATTGATCAGATTATATTGCAGAAAATAGGCTCTGAGTTTGGGAAGTAAGTGCTTTCTTTAAAATAATCCAAGACACTAGAATAAGTCACTGTGTGTAGCATTTCCCACAGCAGAACTATCACATTGGCTTCATGAGCAGCTTAACTTCAATGAGAAAAAGTATTATTCCTTTTTTTTTTTTTAAATCTGAACCTATTTTAGAATGATAAAAAAGAAACCTAAAGTTTTATTCTAACATTTACTTTGCAAAAGCATGCCAAATTCCTGACTTCTAGTGCTCATAGATTTCCAAAAGCAATAGAAACAAAGCAAGGTATAATTTGTGACAGATAAGAATTTTTTCTTCTGTAAAAATACTGCTATAACAGACATAGGGGATACTTCGGTTTTAACAAGTAAAACAGACACTTTTAGTCCTGATTCTTTTTTTAAATCCTTTTTTATATAGTTAACTTTAAATTTTAGTGTATAACTATTCAATTTAAGCTTACTTTGAAATATATTCAGTTTAAGACCATTCAGTCTGGATTATAAGAAATAAAATTCCAGCCGTACATTTTGCTGAAAGAAAAATAAGTATACACAAGTGTCAATTTTTAAATAATTAAATTGAATGATAGTTTTGCACACTTTAACAGCATTCTTCTGTGTTGAAGGGGGTTGTACCACGTAAGTAATAAGTATCTAAACATGAAGATTATTCCAAAAGGATGGACCACCATTTTAAAATTGCTACACCAACTCATTGGACACTTGCTGGTTGGACTCATGTCACAGTTTGATATCAGTTCTGAACTTCAGGAAGAGAAGAAAACAAGAAGTAGAGAAATCATTCCATTGTGTAAACCTCAGTCCCCTCATTAATAAACCTAGGAGATCAGACCACATGATTTCTAAGGTTCCTTTTAATCTGAATAACTTCTGAATTTGTATGCTTATTTTGAGAGATTTGGGTACTAGACCTACTGAAGGCTTCTGGCCTCTGTTCTATTCAGCAAATCAGTTTCAGTTGCCTCCTGTATGCTAAGTGCTTTGCCTCTGGAGACCCTGGATAGAAGGACGTGCAAATCCCATTGGGTCTTCTTCAGCGGGGGCTGAGCGCGTGGATCCTTCATAGGTTTGGGAAAGTTCAGCTCAGCTGTATTGATCATTGGGGAGGTTTTCCTTTCTGATGCGTGTGAGGTCTGGGTTGTTCTCACAGGCAGTCTTTGAAGCTGAAAATGATGAATAGGAAATGAGGCAGAAATTGAATTTGTATTTCTCTGCAGGACTGTGGGTCCTCCCCATGTTTTACTTTAAAAAGATGTAACGTGGCCTTTACATTCCTTTTTAAAAGAACCCACGTCCCTCTACTGTGATTACAGCCAGCTTAGAACTAAATGTACCTCCACTGCTCTGGAGCACTTTGAGATGAAGGAGAGACAGAGGCATGTGGTTAGACATTCTGCTGGTTTGCATGGGGGATTGCTAAAGAGGTTGATCACTCCTGTGTGTCACTGTGTTCTCCACAAGACGGCCACCTTCCTTTGCACTGGCCTTGTGGGGTTCTCTGTTCTCTTAGGTAGCCATTCAGACTTACTATATACAAAAGCCCCCTGAATGTGTACCATTTTCCTGGAATGACCAGGGTCCCGAGCAAGTCTTTCTGGGAAGCCACTGAGCGGGGTTGCTAGCCCCCATCTGCCTTGGCCTCGGCCCTTGTTCCCTGAGTCAGTGCCAGTCTTCCTGTCCCACCTGCTTGACATTGAGACATTTCCCAAGGACCGGCAGAGGAGCCATGTATGAAAATAGTTTATTTTATGGGAAGTTAGCTCCTTCTTGGAGCTAACTTTTTTGCTTTCTGTTGTGCCTGTGAAGTCCTCATGTTAAAGTAGGTTTTTTTGTACCTGCTTTTCGTCATGGGCCGCATACTATAGCAGATGATGGCCCCAGATGTCTTTCATGCCCAGGGGTGACCTTACACATGTGTGCCTGGTTATGACAGCATCCAGTTATGAAAGCATCTTGAAAGGCATTGCTGAGAAAATGTGGGCAAGTTTAGTGGGCTCATGAAGGAGCCTGAATTTTTTTTCTCCATTTTATGTATTTGGTACAAGGTCTTACTACGCAGTTCATGACGTAGTAGTTGCAGGCATGAGATCTTTCTGTTTTCAGCATCCCCAGCGCTGGGATCACAGGTGTGCACCGCCATGCACAAACTCCGTTATGTCCTGGGGCTGGGGCCAGTGCATACCCATGGAGAAGTTGGTGCCATGCGTCTGAACTAGGACTAGAAGTTTATCATTAGTGGCAACATTGGGCTAGGAGGCATCCCATACCATGGGGTTGGCCTCCTCTGTGGGGAATGGGGTCTGGGAGGGACAGTTGGAAGGGAACGGGCAAGGGAAGAATAGCTAGAAGGTATGAAAGGTTTTGGAAAGGAGATAGTTATATAGAGCTTGATGAGAGCAACTTGGCTGAGTAAGAGGGTAGGACACAAAGGCATAACCAGAAAGAAATGGGAAAAAAACTTACTTCCAATTAGACAGGAGAGGGGTCCAGTAGAGGGTGGGCATTAGGGACAGCCTTCAATCCCGTAGCCATGATCAGGGATGGAAAAGTTTTTCTGGAATATTGTGGTTAAATGGGCCAGGATGCACCAGTATCACTAAGAAAGGAAATGAACTTAACCTGCCACCTGGATTTGTACCCGGGGCTCCTCAGCTGTTAGCAGGACTTTGGCTGCCTCAGTGCAGGCATGAGAACTGGGACCTTGTCAGTCCTCCTTCATCAGGTCCAACAAGTCGGCCAGTGATGACTGGGACTTGGAGGCAGATCTCTCTCATTGTAGAGAGGGACAGTGTACCTTCCAATGTCCCTTTTGTTTGCATTTTGGACAAGGCCCCAGTGGCGGGCATGGGTCTGGACATTCCGGAGTGCAGGGACCTTTCTGCTTACATTTGAAACAGGATCCTGGTGGCTATTTGTTGGTGGCCTTAGAAGGGTTTGGTTTAGGGGTCTAAGGCCAAAGGCCTGCCACTGGAGTGGGGACTTTTCTTTAGTGCAGTTACGTTTTTCCTCTCTGCATCTTCACAACCACTGAAGATCTTGAAGGCCATATTTACATCAGGGGATGTTTGGGCCCTCCTCAAGGTGTTTTAATTTTTTTTCTAATATCTGGGGCTGACTGGGAGATGAAGGCAGTGTTGAGAACTGGTTGTCCCTCATCTGTAACAGGCTCAAGATGGGTGTATCTGTTGAGAGCCTCAGAAAGAAGGGCCATAAAGGCTGCGGGATTTTCAGTGGGCTCCTGGGATATTTCTCTAAGTTTATCCCAGTTGACTGCTTTGTGCGCTGACTTTTCAAGGCCAGCAATAAGGCAGGTGACCATTCGGCCTGAGGGGCCGGGGTGTTTAGTTGATAGTCTCATCCCAGGCCTGTTCACCGGTACGTAGGGAAGGTCTGGTCTGCGTGGTGTTACTCATCTGTGTGGCCTTAAGTTGCTACCTAGATGGCATCTTTTTCTTCCAGGGTAAAATTGGAGAGCAGAATAGTATACTGATCATTCAAAGTCAGTTTGTACATTTGGGTAAGGTATTGGAACCCTGTGGTGTAAGTGGAAGAATCAGTGGTAAAGGATCAAAAGCGCGTTTCCAATTGGGAAAGGTTGGGAAATGACCAGGGCTGGTGTACGTAGACTAAGCCTTCAGCTCCTGCCACCTGGCGGAGAGGGACAGCCTGGATGGACGCGGCTGAGCAACAGAAGGCAGGTGGGTTTTTGAAAGAGTGTGGGAGGGTGTGGGGAGTAGAGCTGTGGGAGCAGAATGATCTAGGGAGGACAGGTGGATTGATTGGATGAGGGTGGAGGAGGTTGGGCACGGGCCTACTGGTGCCGAGGGGCGGGGTCATCATGGGCTTCAGGAAATGCAGGGGAAGGGAGAAGGGAAGGCTGGAATGTGGAGAAGCAGGGGACTTAAGAAGAATTTGTTGGGAGGAATATGAAATACACCATTGAGGGCTATTGTGGAAAGCAAAGAAAGCTTGGACATAGGGTACCTCGGACCATTTACCTTCGTGGCCCCATAAGTTCTCTAGACCTCCTAGAGTATTAACATCTAGGGTGTCCTCAGGGGGCCTTTGGGTCCCATTGTCAAGTTTGTATTGGGGCCAGGCAGTTTGGCAAAGGAATGTGAGGCACTTGAGAGCTCAGGGAATCCTAGAGGGCTCCCATGCAACAGACTAAAGATATTGGAGGACAGTGGAGCCACAGATAGGGCATGAGGAAGTATTGCCCATAGTGGAGAGTGACAGTGGGGTCACAGAAATGAGACAGGCAATCCTGGTTAGCCATGAGATGTCCCAAATAGAGTAACCCAAGCCTCTCTAGCAGACGTCTCTGGTGGAGGAGGTAAGAGCACTAGGGGTAGGGACAGCTGGGCCTGTCCACAGGGCTTTGGCCGGAGTACGAAGGAGGCGGGGCTTGGAGCCCAGGGAAGGAACTAGCCTTTGTGGGAAAGTCCCTGTAAGGGGGAGGGAGCGGAGGGGAGATAGTGTGGCAAAGTTTGTGAGAGGAGAGGGTGGGGGCAGAATTGAGAGGAAAGGGAAAACAAATCACCGGAGGAAAAGTGAAAGGAGACTTACAGGTAGCTGCAATGCAGGGATGAGAAGTCAGCAAGGGCCTTGGTTCGAGATGCGTGGTCTGCTACAACCACGAGAGGTGGCTGCACACCTGACGGGAGTAAATGGTACCCGGTCGGGAATGACCAGCACCGCGCCCCATGCCTAGGCGTCCCTCCCGGGCTTTCGGCACCACAATGACAAGAAAACTATATAGGAAAAGGCACCCTCAAACCCACCCACAAGATCAACTCATGTTAGCTGGCAGGAAAGGAGCGGTTTGTTGACGGCAGGGCAGCTAGCACGTGCCAGGCTGCTGAGCCGAGCTGAACAGCAGGATGGGTGGGGAGGCAGGTGCTTTGTGGAGCAGTGAGCACGTGGGAACAGAGTCCTTGGCTGGGCCAGGGTGTTCTGGGCAGGTGAGAATGGGGAAGGGGAGTCATAAAGTGTCCCTGGCTGGGCCAGGGTGGTCTGGGCACCAAGTATAGATAATCCTTGAAGCAAGCTGAAACAAAGCTGTGTGTGTAAGCAGCCAGATGCAGACAGTCAAGTTTAAATCTTTGTAGCACAGTTCGGTTAGGGTATTAGGGAACATCCGGAGGGTTGTGGAAGAAGGGGGTCCATGGCTGGTGCCTTAACTTAGTGTGTTCAAAGCTAGTCTGAACTACAGTGAGACCCTGACCCCCCCAAATAAAAAGACAAAGAAA
Organism: Ctenomys sociabilis; assembly: GCA_004027165.1. NCBI lineage: Eukaryota > Metazoa > Chordata > Mammalia > Rodentia > Ctenomyidae > Ctenomys > Ctenomys sociabilis. The sequence continues at coordinate 30,614 of PVKA01005318.1, forward strand.
AAATAACAAATATGCCTCCTAATCCTGCAAAAGTTAACCTTCTTAAAATATAAGCATGCAAGGGCCAAGGGGATATAATTCAGTGGTTTAAGGCTCTTTGTGGCATGCACAGGCCTTGAGTTGGAACCTCAGTATGCCCTAAATAAATAAATAAACAGTTGTGCATATATTTATTATAGGGTCATGCCGTCTATCCATTTTGACAAGCTTTTCTTCACTTACCCTTACATTTTAATCCATCTGAAAATATACATTTTTATCAATTTCTTGAATGAGTGCATAGTATTCTTCTTCGAAATGTACCATGAATTATTTGGTCCTTTATTGATAGTTCTTTCACACATCTTCTTAGTTTTTATATTTTAACTATGTTATATGAACACATCTATTTTCACAGATAACTGTATGAAAGATAATTATATGTCAAAGATAAATCTACCTGACTCTTCCACTGTGTATGTCTAAGTTGACCGTGCCAATGAACAGTCCTATTGGCATTAGAGAAGCTTAAAAAATCTCAACCATAGGGTCAAATTCTAGTGATTTTGAATTCTTTATAATCTACTAGTGGTGAGGTTTTCATTTTTTCTTGTATTCATGTTTTAATTAAAAGATTTTTGAAATCAAAGTTTTAAAAAGCACTGTTTCATAACAGGTACTTTCTGTTCCACTCTTCAGGTTAACTTACCTTTCTTCCCCTTTCTTTGTTTCTGTTCCTCCAGGACAGAACTATGATGCAATGGATATAATTATGGGACACTGTGTGGGCACACGACCTCCTCCTTCCTGCCTCATCCTCCTGCTTCTCAAGCTCTTGACTACCGCCTCCCAAGGGCTACCAGGGACGGGAGCCCTGGGCTTTCACTTCACACAGTCCACATACAATGCTACGGTCTATGAGAATTCTGCAGCACGGACCTACGTCAACAGCCATAGTAGAATGGGCATCACTTTAATAGATCTCTCCTGGGACATCAAATACAGAATAGTGTCCGGGGATGAAGAAGGCTTTTTCAAAGCAGAGGAAGTCATCATTGCCAACTTCTGTTTCCTCCGAATAAGAACTAAGGGTGGGAATTCTGCCATTTTGAATAGGGAAATTCAGGACAGTTATTTATTGATAGTAAAGGGTTCTGTCAGAGGAGAAGACTTGGAAGCATGGACCAAAGTGAATATCCAGGTTTTAGACACGAATGACCTGAGGCCTCTGTTTTCTCCCACCACATATTCTGTTACTATTGCAGAAAGCACACCGCTGAGGACTAGCGTTGCTCAGGTGACAGCGACTGATGCTGATATTGGTTCTAATGGAGAATTCTACTACTACTTTAAAAACAAAGTTGATCTCTTTTCAGTTCACCCCACAAGTGGTGTTATCTCCTTAAGTGGACGATTAAATTATGATGAGAAGAACAGGTATGACCTGGAAATTCTAGCTGTGGACCGAGGCATGAAGCTCTATGGCAACAATGGGGTGAGCAGTACAGCAAAGCTTTATGTTCACATTGAACGTATAAATGAACATGCCCCAACAATCCAGGTCGTCACACACATTCCTTTTGTGTTGGATAAAGAGCCGACGTATGCAGTTGTTACAGTCGATGACCTAGATGAGGGGGCCAACGGAGAGATTGAATCAGTTTCCATCGTGGCTGGAGATCCTTTAGATCAGTTCTTCCTGGCCAAGGAAGGCAAGTGGATGAATGAATACAAGATCAGGGAGAGGAAGCAAGTTGACTGGGCTAGCTTTTCCCATGGCTACAATCTCACTCTTCAAGCAAAAGACAAAGGGTCACCCCAGAAGTTTTCAGCACTAAAGATGGTCCACATTGCCAACCCTAAAAGAGACAATGTCCCAATTCGATTTGAAAAAGAGGTGTATGATGTCAACATAAGTGAGTTTTCTCCTCCTGGTGTGGTGGTTGCTATCGTAAAATTAAGTCCTGAACCTCTCGATGTGGAATACAAATTTTCTCCTGGTGAAGATGTGGAGTATTTCAGAGTCAATCCTCGGACAGGTTTGATTGTCACAGCACAGCCCCTGAATACCATTAGGAAGGAAGTTTACAAGCTGGAGGTGACAGACAGGGAAGGCGATATAAAAGCACAAGTTCTCATTGGCATAGAAGATGCAAATGACCACACCCCAGAATTCCAGCAGGACCTGTATGATACTTTTGTGAATGAAAGCATCCCAGTAGGAACAAGCATTCTGGCCGTGTCAGCTTCTGACAAGGATAAAGGAGAAAATGGATATATCACTTATAGCATTGCCAGCCTGAGTATGTTACCATTTGCCATTAACCAGTTTACAGGTGTCATTAGCACAACCGAAGAATTAGATTTTGAGTCTTCTCCAGAAATTTACCGATTCATTGTCAGAGCTTCTGACTGGGGTTCTCCATACCGCCATGAAAGTGAGGTAAATGTGACCATCCGAATTGGAAATGTCAATGACAACAGCCCTCTCTTTGAAAAAGTAGCTTGCCAGGGAGTTATTTCTTATGACTTCCCAGTTGGGGGTCACATCACAGCTGTGTCAGCCATCGACATTGATGAACTTGAACTTGTGAAGTATAAGATCATTTCTGGCAATGAACTTGGTTTCTTTTACTTAAACCCAGACTCTGGTGTTTTACAGCTTAAAAAATCACTGATGAATCCTGGCATTAAAAATGGTAATTTTGCCCTGAAAATCACAGCCACTGATGGAGAGAATTTTGCAGACCCCATGGCTATTAACATTTCCGTCCTCCATGGGAAGGTGTCTTCTAAGAGCTTCAGTTGCCGAGAAACTCGTGTGGCTCAGAAACTGGCAGAAAAACTACTCCTTAAGGCAAAAGCAAATGGGAAACTGAATCTGGAGGATGGATTTCTTGATTTCTACTCAGTTAATAGGCAAGGACCACACTTCGACAAGTCTTTTCCCTCTGATATGGCTGTGAAGGAAAATCTGCCAGTCGGTGCTAACATCCTGAAAATCAAAGCCTATGATGCAGACTCTGGCTTTAATGGAAAGGTGCTATTTACAATATCTGATGGGAACACCGACAGTTGCTTTAATATTGATATGGAAACCGGACAACTGAAAGTCCTTATGCCCATGGATCGAGAGCACACAGACCTCTATCTGCTGAATATCACCATCTATGACTTGGGTAATCCACAGAAATCTTCATGGAGATTGCTAACCATCAATGTAGAGGATGCAAATGATAATAGCCCCATTTTTCTTCAAGATAGCTACTCTGTTAACATCCTGGAAAGTTCGAGTATCGGCACTGAGGTTATTCAACTGGAAGCCAGGGACAAAGACCTGGGTTCCAATGGTGAAGTGTCTTACTCAGTATTGACAGATACACCACAGTTTGCCATCAATAGCTCAACTGGAGTCATTTACATAGCAGACCAGTTGGACCGGGAATCTAAAGCGAACTATTCTTTGAAAATAGAAGCCAGAGACAAGGCAGAAAATGGTCAGCAGTTGTTTTCAGTTGTCACCCTTAAGGTTTTCTTGGATGATGTGAATGACTGCTCCCCAGCTTTCATTCCAAGTAGCTACAGTGTGAAGGTCCTTGAGGACCTCCCTGTGGGCACTGTCATTGCTTGGTTGGAAACACATGATCCTGACCTTGGATTGGGGGGTCAAGTGCGCTACTCTTTGGTCAATGATTATAATGGGAGATTTGAAATAGATAAATCCAGTGGTGCCATCCGCTTGAGCAAAGAGCTTGACTATGAAAAGCAGCAGTTTTATAATCTTACAGTTCGGGCCAAGGACAAAGGACGGCCTGTCTCTTTGTCATCTGTTTCCTTTGTTGAGGTGGAAGTTGTGGATGTCAATGAAAACCTTCACACCCCCTACTTTCCAGACTTTGCTGTTGTTGGATCTGTAAAAGAAAACTCACGCATTGGAACGAGTGTGCTGCAGGTGTCCGCCCGCGATGAGGACTCTGGGAGGGATGGAGAGGTCCAGTATTCCATCAGGGATGGCAGCGGCCTCGGAAGGTTCAGTATAGATGATGAGAGTGGTAAGTTGAGTATTTTGTACCTGATATAATTGTTTCCCCTCTCTGTAGTCATCAGCCTTGGAAAAGGAAAGGCATATTGGGCCATTCAAAAGGAATGACAAATGAGCTTGCCTTTTGTTTAGAAACAAAGTAAGGGTTTTGTGGTAGAGTGTGTTGGTTTGAAAGAAGATCAGTTTGTATATAATAGATGTTTCAGTTTGAGTCCCAGTTCTGTCTTTTTCTCCAGCTTAGCACTATTGGTACCAGGTTATCTTTTGATAAGGGTAAGTAATTGTCATCTCTGTTGATTGTACTTCTGACCCTCACTAAATGAATGACTCTGATAAAGTAAATTACATTTGAAATGGCTTTAAATTAGAAGTGTGAAATGGATTTTCAAATGGATCTTATATGGAAATCTTCCCCTTTTACAGCAAGGCTTTGCTAAAGAGCTTTTACATTGCGTGCTTGGTCTTTAATGTTTAATGTGTACCTCTGGCCCTTGAACAATTCGTGTTTACACTGTATGTTCTGACATGACTTGGATATGCTCATCTATAAATAATTTTGTAATAGAAAACAGGAAATATGTTATCTTTATTTACAAAAATGTTTCTTTGTAAGAATTTCATGTAGAACTTCTAAAACACAAAGCAAAATTATTCAGATACCTTCACTGCTCCCCATCTGCACTTTTATTTTATTTTAGTCTATTGGTACTAGGAATCAAACTCAGGACCTTGCACTTGCCAGGCAGGTGCTGTGCCACCGAGTTAAATCTCTGATCCCATATTTATTTTTCATCATAAATATAAACAATGTATTGTGAATACATGTAGGTTTTTTTTTATTTAAATGTACGTGTGCCTGGAAATAGTCATGTGTATGTGGGTTTTTTTTTTCTATTATTTGGGCTGTATACTTTCTAATCTGAAAATATTGTGGCTATCTCAAGGGAGGAGCTTTGTCTCTTCTGTTTTGTGGTGATAGCACTGGCAGCCCATTATGGTTTTGGACAAATTAACATGTATTAATTGATTTTCTATAAGATTCATAAAGTGAGTTTTTCTGTATTTTGGTCAGTTAGGGTCTCTGTTTTATTTTAAACATAGTCTGTTTGCTTTGTAATCTGCGGCCATTGATGGGGTAACCGTGAAGAGGGTCTTCTGGTTTTGCATACTTCTGGTTCCCAGCATCCTCCACATCCCGTCCTGGGGGTGGGGGATAGGGGATTAGGGCCTCTGCATCTGATTTTTGAGAGACAAATAAATTCAATCTATTCCAGTCTTAGTGGTAAGGATCATTATTAGAATAGACAGTGCAAAGGTATAGAGTTGCTATGTATTTCTAATACCAGAAAAATTAATTTTTAAGACTGCACTAAATATTGTATTAATCAGATTTCCAGGCAGTGAGACACAATACTCAAGACCCACAGTTTAAATGAGGAGAGATTCAATTTAGCTCACAATGTTCTGTGATTCAGTACATTGTCTGTACATTCCCAAGGAGGGACTTCAGGGCGAAAGGTGCAGCAGAGTCAAGCTGCTTCGCTCACAGTGGCTGGACAGCAGTGCTGCGATGAAGGACTCAATAGTGCTCAAGGTCAGCCCTGCACAACCAACACTCACACACAAAGAAATAGGCTCACAATCCCCTAGGCAACATGGCACCAATCAAGTTCATACAGCCAAGCTTGACCATCATGTCCCACCTCCTTGCTATCTAAACAAATACCCTTTACCCACACTTACTCCCCAGTAAACAAGACTATATTTCCACTTAACATGATACAACTATCTTACATACAACCAAAAGTGGAATATCTCTTCCTCAAAGTGCTGCCAATCCCTGCATCTTTCAGAAGTCCAGGGCCAAGTATCTTCTGAGACTCAAGGAAAATGCTCTGAACCTCTATAAAAATGAACAAGTTACATAATCCCAAGTTCCAATGTTGTGGGATATAGATTCTCACTTCAAGAGAGGAATAGAAGGGTAGAGAAGAACTGGGCTTTGCCTGGCAAGTGCAGGGTCCTGAGTTCAATCCCTGGTACTGCAAAAGGAAGGAAGGAAGGAAGGAAGGAAGGAAGGAAGGAAGGAAGGAAGGAAGGAAGGAAGGAAGGAAGGAAGGAAGGAAGGAAAAGAAAGAAAGAAAGAAATGGGTTAAAGGAAGACAAAACCCAGAAGGAACAGTAAGTTCTATAGCTCCATAGCTGACATCTAAACATGAGGAGGTAAATGGTGACTTCAGCAGGTATGAACAGCCTTGTCCCTGTGGCTCCACTAGTTGTAGACCACTTGACTTCTGTTTTATGCTGCCTGTATCCTCAGCCTGCAGCTTTACATGACAAAGTTCCAGATGACTGGCTCCCTTTCTAATTCCACTAATTCTGTGCAGCAGCCACATCTCCTTTAGTCCCAATCTTCTATGTGGGTCCAAAAATTAAGTATTTCCTTGGGTGTCTATGTACTCTTGATTTTATTTTCACAGCTTTATACATCGTCTTCTCAGGGTCTCTTGCCTGACTTTTAAGGACTTCTGTTCTGCCTTCCTGAGCAATTAGCAATGCACAGAAAATGTTGAAGGTTGCTAGAGTGAGAACAGTATCCAGTTCCCATGAGACACAGCTAGAGCAGCCTCAGCGTCCCTGGATAGCTGAGCAAGAGTGAAGTGAATCCCAGGGAGCCAGTTTCCTAGAAGGATCTCCTTGAGCAAGCACCCCAGGGCCTCATCTCAAATGTAAAGTTTAAATGTTCAGTCTTGAGACTGCCAGGGGTGGTGTCTTGCTGCTGACTGAGATGCCTCAAGACAAGTGCCTGGTCTCTTTTTCAATCATGCTAATCCTTGGAGCAGTCACATCTCCTTTGGTCCCAACCTTATAGGTGGGTCCAAAATTTAAGCTTTTCAACATTTCAAGGTTGCCTCTGATTCTCATTATGACTGTGGCTAACATCAGCCAGTAAGCCCAACACCTCAACCTGAATGTTGGGCTTTCTTGAAATTTTTTCTACTACATCCATTAGTTTGCTGCTCTTAGTCTCAGTCTTCTGCAGTCTCAGATTGTAAATGTTTCTGCCAGTGTGTAACACATGTGGCCTGTAGACCAAGTGATGTTGGAGCCTTTGGTCTAGGCTTTTACTGTTCCCATTCCTATCACCATTCTGTTTTTCTGAGCTCTGACCAAAATTACCCATTCGGTCTGCTTCCTTCATTCTAAGAACTACATATTCATACCTTACTGAACTCGTTTGCACACTAAATACCCTTCTCAGTCACGGCAACAGATCCAGCCACAGCAGTGGTGCCATTCCCGGTACCGATTTTCTGTATTACCTTTCCATTTGGTGAAACAAGATACATCTACAGCTTAAAGGATGAAGGGTTTGATTTCATTCCAGGAGGTTCTGTACCTTGTTGGTGGACTCAGAGGCAGGGACATTATGATGCAGCACATGCCTGAGCAAAGCTGTGTAGCTCATGTCCGACAAGAAGCAGATTGAGGAAGCAGTGCTGGAGAGAAATGGCACAGTCTAGTACCTGGGGTCCCATTTTCATGGGGCTTGTGTGACACACCCTGAAGTGTGTTCTACTAAACCCTTTGGTGGTTCCCAAACCAATCAAATGGAAATAATCCAGTTTCACAAATACTTAATATATATGTCATCTCAAATTTAAACTACAGTTTTAGTTTACATGGACTCTAATGACCAATGTGAGCTGTAAAATGTTTTTTGTTTTTTGGGTTCTTTTTTTTCTTTGTATTTTTTTAGGAAAGGGTCTACAAGGGTGTTCAGGGTCTCACTACTAGATCAGACTCATAGCGGTCCACTTGTTTAGAGCTTCCCAAGAGCTGGGATTACAGGTATGTACCATCACTCCAGTCTGTAACCTGTAAAATGTGTTGAAAATAAGGAAAGAAAAATTAAATGTCATGAAAATTCAGTTTGGATTTAGGAATATGTTTAATCTATTAGTATTTCCTATACATTGATCGAAATATGTTTCTACCACCGAATTACAATTCAAGAACACAAAGGGGTTAACATTTACAGAGTATTTACTCTGCAATGAGATATTAGTTCTGTTGCTATTGACATCCTTCACACTCCATGGAAGATTTTATAGTCATGACTTCACTGCTGATGCTCTCTCAGTGGCATCGTGGGGTAAGACTCAAGGTTACGAACTCATGGACCGAGATACAGAGAAGAGAGTACACTTGGAGTCTAGTTTCAGACTTTACTCTGTGTAACTGTCATGTTCTGCACTATCTCCTATCTGAAGATAAGTATTGGTTTCCTGGTATTTGCCCAGATTCACTTAAATTTTATGTTGATCTAAAATCTGAAAAGCTTTCCAATGTCTAAAAAATTTCAGAGTCCTTACAACCCTAGTTTCATTGGTGAAACTGACTGTTGGTCACTCACCCTATTTTCTTTGTAGTACAGAGGCCATGCTTAGCTTTCTAACTCAGGTACTTGTACAACAGGCAGATCTGTAGGAAGACGCTGAGCTGAATAATTTGCACTGCTAGCCTAGGGAATCTTACTGAATCACATTGAATTATTTAATCGGAAAATTGCTGCTCAGACCCACTCAGTGGCTTCCGGAGAATGTTGCTGACCTTCCACTTTATTTTGGAGAGGTGCAGGTCAGTCCTCTTCTTTGGCTTGAAGGGTCATTATCAGAGTTCTCTTTCTGTCACTTGGTCTGTCTGTTCCTCTCACTTTTCCCTAATAAGTTCTTCAACTTTGAAAAGAAAATTGCATATTTGATTGCTCTATGCAGTGAAGAGGAGGAACAATTATTGAAAGTAACCTAGATTTTTCTCCATATATAATTTATTATGTGGTTTTTGCTTTGGATATTATTTTATAATATGTGCACATAGTTTCATCAGATGATAAAGCTGGCCTTATAATTCTTACTCCATGTGTTTGGGTTGTCAGAAAAAAAAAAAGTGAGTTAATGGCCTACATTTACTTCATTGTGTTCTGGGTTATACATAGCAAATACATTTTGTTATCAATGGTAATGATGCCAATTGCATTTTTACATTACTTACTGATGTAAAAACCTCTTTTCTATAAATATTAAGTCAGTTAGGTTAAAAAGTAATTAAATGAATTAGGTGCACATGTCCATTAAAGGCTATAGGCTAAATACAGAACCAACATCTCCTCACTCCTTAAGTTTCTGATCTACTTTTCCAGAGGACATTTAAAAAAAAATTAAAATTATGCTAGCAATTTCTCTTTCCCTTCATCATTTCATTTATTCTATTTCCTCAGACAATAAAAGTAAGTTTTTCTCTCTATTACAGGAAAAGAGATTTGGACTTATTTCTGGGTTTTTAAAATGAAAATTAATTAAAATTTTCATATAATCATACTCTTAATCATCGTTCTTCCTTCGTTCCCTTTCTGTACTTGTAGATTTTAATGGCTAAGGCCAAGAAGTTGATGATTAGCAATGGCCTGAACTTGTGCCAGAGGGTGTCAGGGGTGAAGCTGTAAAGAGTGCAATCACTGCGGTGCCGTAGGCTTACGGTCCTGTTGAACTATCCACCAGCTCCGTGCTGCGGAGTGATACCAATCAGCATTTGTGCTGTGCACAGAGCGAGTGATTACGTGGGTCTCAGCTCGCAGGTCCAGGCTGCTGTCTTCACCTTCCACACAGTGGGCACACAGTGGCCTCAGCTAATTTGGACTTCATCTTTTAAAACTTTTAAGTCGATTGTTAAATGTTATCGACTGGTTTACACTGATTATTGCTTCTCTTGGGTGGAAGACTCTGTTAACAACATGTATTCCAGGCTGACATGGCCGGGCCAGTGGCAGAAGTCTCCCATGCAGCAATGTGTATTCCCAGTCCAAATTCCAGGCAAATCTGATGAGCAGTTGAGGTTGGGAATCTTCATTTTAAAGTTCTGAACATTGTTCTATATGTGATTTGGAAATATTATCCCAAATTTCTTTGACTTCCTGAAAAAGTGGCTACCAGATTATATATTTTCTATATAGTGTTTTCCTTGTGTTTTCAAGGGTAGATAATTTAGCTCACGTCCTAGATACCTTTATGCTCCAATCACATTTTGCAATCCAAAGAAGTCATTTAGTATTCATCAACAGTGAACTATTCCTCAATGGCTTGCTGACAGATCCAAAATCTAATTCTGTGCTTCAGTAATTATGATGCTTCTGTTTGCACAAGCGCATGCCCTGGGATTCCTTGGTGCATTTTGTCGTTTTTATGTTTTTGACTTTCTTGGAGCTCAGTGAACAAAACCATACCTTTGAAATTGTTTACCATGCATCGGCATTTAATAACTATTTAGTAATTCTCACAGTAAATGGATTAAGTGGGGCTCTCCAACTACAGTGGATTTAATCACAATTTAAATTGCTAGTTTGTAACATGCAATTTGATGATTTTTTTTTTCCTTCACAAAGAATGCATTCTCATTCTTGGCCACAGCAGGGATTTATAATCTTGACTGCTCAAAAATATCACGAGGTTTTATAAATAGCACATTATATATTTTAAACTGTGATTTTCTATTCGATTTTTATAAGCTACAGACTTGAGCAAAGACTTCACCATTTTATTTACCTGTGTTTAACTAGAGAAATAATTCAGATGAATGATTTCAGTTTAGGACTTTTTTTTTTTTTTTTTCAGTCTTTTCACACAAGGTCTTGCTGTGTAGCTGAGGCTGACCTTGAACTCACAGCAGTCCTCTTGCCTCAGCCTTCCCAGCTGGTTTGAGACTTTAGTCATAGATGATTGGGCAGATATTATGTTATTCATTAGTACTAATTTCATCAGATCTATTATTTATCAGGATCTGCTATGTGCCAGACACTGTGCTAGGTGATCTAAAGAACAATTTCTCATTATCACAGGAATCTAGAGAGGTAGAATAAATTGAGTTTCGCCTAATCAGGGTCATTCATTTCATAGTTGTCAGAGCTAAGGTTTATATTCCAGTGAGAGAGACTCCAACTTTTATGTTTTTCCGAGTTTTCCACTCTACCATACCACAGTAACCTGTTTTTTTTTTTTTTTCTTTTCTCAGTATCGGGCATTAAATTCAGAACCTTGACCATAATAATCCTGTTATGCTATTGTATTAGCTAGATTATTTTTTAGTATTATTGATTCATAACAATCACAAACATTCTTGCCTTAGCAAAGCAAGCCTTCAGGCTCTGGAATCTGTGGAAACAGCTGGTGTAGCACTATTACAGGCTGCAAATCAAGCGATGGTCTAGTTCACATATCTTTTTTAAAAGGGCCAGCTTAGCCCACCCTAGGGGCGGAGTTGGCACAGTCTGTGACAGGAGCTTTAGACTGCTATGCTATCTCACCGGCCACTGGTGCACTTATCTTCTGATCTAACAAGCTAAGGATCTCTGTGTACAAAGAAGAACAAATGAGGGCTCTTAAACCTGTGAAAGCCTCCACGCAAAACTGGGCTGCATTTCCATAGCCAGAGTGGCCATGCGGTCAGGTCACCACTCTGTAGGGTGCAGAACAATGTGCCCTGCTGCGATCTAAATGTTGATCCCTCCAGAACTCATGTGTTAGAACCAAAGAGCTAATGTCAGACTAGTTAGACGTAACGTGCTTGGAAATGATTAAGTTATGTGAGTCCCTTGACCCTAAACTCAATTAGCAGTCTTACAGAAGTGGTCAGCTGAGTTTCCTTTCCCTGCTAGCATGCAGCAAGGATAAAGCCAGAAGCAAAGGTACGGAAGGAGATGCTCAATCAGTTGCAGCCCTGGTCTTGGATTCAACAGCCTCCAGAACCACCAGCGGTGAATTTCTATTGCTTATAAATTATGCGTTCTGAGGTAGTTTGCTGCTGTAGCCTGCGTGGACTCAGGTAGTCTTCCACCAGGGGAATGAAAGAGAAATGAGTCATTACCGATTGTAGCACAGTCTGGCACAGCATATGACTGCTCTCCCTTTCGTTTTCATTGTCTAACATTAATAGAATATCATCCACATGGAAGGACCTGGGCCAGGACCCAGTGACACAGGGCTGTACCTAAGTCATGGGTTTTCCCTAGTAGGACATTTTCCACTTTGAAGGGTTAGAATGCAGCTGCAGGTGATGATGTTGGTGGTAGTGGAAAAAGGGGCTCCCTCTACTGAGTGCTGCTTGTTTTGTCGAAACAGTGTAAATGTATGGCTTCTTTCAGGCCTGCCAGGAGACAGAGACAGCTCTTTCCTTATTTTTACACATCTGGCATTAAGAGTGGAATAGCTCTCACTCAAGCAGGCATGTACAACATCACAGTGATCTTCCTTTGCCTCAATGCTGTACAAAGCCTTTCTCCAATTTATCTGAGCATATAATGCTCTGTATTCTTATTGTTTCAATAGAATGAGCAGAGGCTTAGGGGTCTAACATACACTTGTATTCAAACAGCTACCCACAGAGATGCCTCAGATCCATATGTTACTATACAACTAATTGCTATTTTGAGGAGACAGATTATTCCCAAAAAATAAATATAACTTTATTTTATAACTGTATTCAGTGGTCTGCTAGTGTTCTCCGGATCTGCACTAGATCCTCTCTCCTCCTTCCTTACTGTTGTGTCCAAGATGCTGAATTTCTTGAGCTTGTGAGCTCTTTTGCTTTCTGACATCAGTAGGAACTTAAGGAGGCAGAAACTTATGCCAGGTGATTTGTTCTTTTGACTTTCCCCCCAAGCAACTGTGAGCTGGAAGTATGTGTGGACTGAAGACGGTCATCATTCCCTACCACTGAGAGAACAAAATCAGACTCACGGTGAGGCTGGATACCTGAGAGGCACGCTGAGAAGTAGAGCGAGCCAGGCTTCTTAAGTTGGCTGGCTCAAAGGACTTAAGCACTCTAGCTTCTGAGCCCTGTGCTCTAGGAGAGTGGGGTTTTTATATCTTTGTGTCATTTGGGTGGGGGCCAGGGGCAAACTGAGTGGAATTTTGCAGAAGCAGAAGTTACTTTTATAGAAGGAGAAGTTCAGCAGGAATTGTTTTTTGATGTTAGGCTGCGGGTCTTGGTGCCGGGGGTTCTGAGGCTATTGCAACTTGGCATTCAGAAGCTTTTGGACCATTGTGGTTACAAAGCAGAATAAAGTGAGAACAAAACATTATCTGACCTGCTTCAGAATGGAGCTCTTGGAGAGAGAAAGGGTCCCATGGTGGTCTGATTTTCTGTCTCACTACCCTAGAATACTATAACTTTTTTGTTAACTTTCCCTAAACTTTATTTATTAAATGTCCTATTTAATAAATGTTCTATTTATTACATGATCATTAGTCTTCAGTTTGTGTGCCATCTGTGTTCTATCTGGATGTAAACCTATAAAATATTTCTCTTCTACACATATTTCTTAAATGTATTTGGAGTTTAAATGTGTTTTGAAGACAGATGTTTTTGAGTTATTCCTATTAATTCCAGTTTCTGTAATGACTTGTCTGATGTGTTGGCATATTTTATTGACTCTTGATAAACAGTAGAGATGATTACCTAGTGTTTTTGTTTTATGAGGTATGAAAGTGAACCCAGAAGTCTATCTAAATTGTGCTTTCCATGTCTTGTCTAGCCCACAAGGACCACTGTGGTTTGCTATAGACTCTGCCACAACAGGCATAGGAATGCAGGGGTGGCCGAGTGGCACGATACAAGGATCTGCCCAACTTTCCAACATCCTGATGATGTGCTTTGATCTTGTACATGGAGGATTTATCTTAGTTTCTGGCTAAGGAAACAGTGAGAAACATATGACCTAGTAGTTCCATCTAGTTACCTCAGCAGGAGTACTGCTTACTAACTGCCAGCGCTGGCTAGTGTTACTTGTACACCATCCCCAACTGTCAGACAGGCAAGAGCCAGGTGCAGGAAAACTAAGAAAGGGGAAAATCTGTATTCCTAGCAAAGGGGAGGAGTTTCCTTCAGCATCACAGAAAAGAAGCCCAGATATTTAGACAAGTGGCTAATCTCTGTGGTGGTATGTCTCTTGAATACTGTAATACATGGTGCTTTTTTCTTATATGCAGAGACATCAAGTTATGTATATCTTATGCATGGCTGTTTCTTGTTTTACTTTCTGCTAGCATTTTGCAAACTTTCCTGGTGACTCCTTTTTAGCACTTGAGAGGTAAGACTGATGTTATTTGGTAGTTTTCATGTAATTCGTGAAAATCCAGACCAACTAGTGTCTCTTGTCTGTATTCATTTTTTGGGAGGAAAAATATAATATAATTTTTCCAATACAATATAATTACAAAATATAATATCTATAAAATAATTACAAAATATATAAAACAATTGCAAATATATATACAAAATAATTATAAAATATAGTATATAAAACATATTAATATATAATATTAAATTTACATATAATTTGTCACCACCTCTCTGAATCAGAAGAGGCTGTTGTGGATTCTTGGCCTAGGCTTGCCCTTAAAATTTCCCCCAGGGAGCAAGCAGGCAAAAGAGAGAAAGAAAGCCATGACCAAGTACAAGCAGAAACTTTGCTTGACTCTAGACTTTCCCATCATAATTATTTGAGAGAAAAAGAGAAGGGCTCCCCAAGGAGCCCTGAGCACTCTATAACACTCAGATGACCTTGCCAGCCAGGTGGGCACAGAGATCCGAAGCTCCTGCAAAACAATAAACAATGCGTGTTTGTTACTCTTTTCAGCAGGTGCCGTCTTCTTGACCTTTGCTTAACTATTGGCAGAAGGCAGTTTCGGTTTTAATAGAAAACTGTTAGTTCAGATCTGCAATGGCATCTGTATGGTGGCTGCTATTGTCACTGTATGAACAGTAAATGATAAAAATAATGGGTGACCATAAAGAAATAATCCCAGCGGGCACCAAGCCAGCAGACCGGACACTTGTGTGGTCCTGTCTCTGTAAATAGTCTTCCTTTGATACTTAATGAGAGACATTTGCAGGGGTGCACTGGCCCTTCAGGTCAGGGTCCTTTTTTCCTCAGTGCCTAACAGCATTCTGCTATTTTTATTTCCTTAATTAACAGGGTAAAATTTTTCAAATGTAGTAAGCCAAGGCTAAAAAAGAATGTACAAAACGATTCTCTCATGCATCAGTATGAAAACTTTATTACCTTCCATGACATTCGATAGCTTGCATCTGATTTTAGTCTTCTAAATATGGTGGAAGTTTTTCATAGGTGTTTTATATGCACATTGAAGGATATTTCCATTTATCATTACAGTGGGGAGAAGTCTAGTCTGATAAATATTTATGTGATGCCACTACATTCTCAATGTTTCATTGAAAAGAAAATGAAACGAAAATGAAAATGGACTGTAGTCTGTATTTTAGCTTGCCAGGTTTTATGAAAGCATGTCTTATCAGTAGACAGAATCTACAAAGTGTTGTGTGCAGGATTCAATTCAATTTATATTAAATTCTGGGCACTGGTATGTGAGTTACTGCATATAATAGGACTGTCCAAATTTTCCCATTGGACATTGTAGGATTTAGTGGCTCCCTTGGCCCACTCTTTATGATTAAATTCACAGATTTTCGTTTGCATAACACAGTTAGTATTTTTTTAAAAAAAAACAGTGCATTGGTGAGAACAATTAACATATTGAATACGAAATGTCAAATGACATATTGAGGGTGAAGTTTCTTCATATAAAAAGTGGATAAAATTAAGATATTTAAGATCAAAATTGTATATATGCATTAAGAAGTGTTGTTATAAAAACATAAGGACTTTCTGATCTATTCCAAGAAGAAGTATAAACCATTTTCCTTTCAAAAACTTTCCAATCTTTTATTTATTTATGTATTTGGTACAGGGCCTTGCTGTGCAGCTCAGACTCATAGTGCTCCTCCTGTCTCAGCCTCCCCAGCACTGGGATTACAGGCGTGCACCTCTACGCCTGGCTTGGGTGGCCAACTCAGTGCTCAGGGCCAGCACAGCATGTGGTGCTGGGGATTGAACCCAAATCTTTATACTTGCCAAGCAGGCACGTAGATTGCTGAGCTCTCTCCCTAGCCCTGTAAACCATTTTCTAAGTTGTTTCTCTATTTATTTGCTCAGAAGTCTGCTCCTCCTTCTCCTCCTCTTCCTCCTCCTTCTCCTCCTTTCATTTCTCCTCCTCCTTCTCCTCTTCTTGCTCCTCCTACTTCTCCTCCTCTTCCTCCTCCTCCTTGTCCTCCTCCTCTTCCTTCTCTTCTTTCTCCTCCTCTTCCCTCTGTTCCTCCTCTTTCTCCTCCTTCCCCCAGTTCTTCTTTCTTCTTCTTAGCTTTCAATCTCCTCTTCCTTCATCTCACACTCCTAGCTTACTTCTTAGTGGGAGGCTTTACCATTAAAGGACCCAGTAGACAGTGAGGTTAAGGCATGGTGGTGGACAAAGGCTCATGATTGCTAACCTTGGGTTATGTAAGTGACACCACATGAGTGAGCAAATCCTGCCAGCTGCTCATCATGTTGGCTGTGGCCTTCACATCACCCTTTGGCACTGAGGGATAACTTTTATGCAGCCTAATTCCAGGCATGGCAGTTTGAAAGATATCTAGGGCATTCAAGTGATTTTATCTAATATATATGAGGCTTAATTATCAAGGAAGGCCTAAACTCCATCATGAATCCAGGTTTGATGGGGCTGGAGACCTACAGTTGGGTAGCTGAGAAGAAAGGGTAAGAAGTTATAAAAGTCAATATATTTGCTTAGAAAAAATAAGTAATGCATGTAAAAGTCAAGAAATACCGTAGAGTCACACTCAGAAAAGTATTTTAATGACAAAAGACCTAGCACACCTGTCAAATAGTTTTCCTTGGACTTTTAGCTACATTTTTAATTGGTCTATTCTCCCTGGAATAACTGTCTAAAACACAGGAAGATTATTTACTTTTTCTCTCTCCAGTGTAGTTAATTGAATTTTTTTTTAAAGTGAGAATTTGGACATGTTTCTCCTTGCTCACAATTCAGGTCTCACTAAATGTAAACTAAATGTTTTAGTAACCAACTCGTGATTGATAAGGCAGTGTCAATTTATAGCATTAATATTAAATTGGGACAATCTTCTGTCAAGCCTTTCTTTCCTATGAGCCATCATAATCTTGATGGCAATAAATAAAAATGCTATCGTTCTGCTATCTGTCTGTCTGTCTCCCTCCTTCTCTCCCTCTCTCTCTTCCTCCCTTCCTCCCTCTCTCCCACTTTCTCTTTCTCTCAGTTTGTATTTTTGTGAATCTAATCAGCTAAATTAAAAAGCCATGATATGCTTCAAGTATGTATCCTGCATTATCCAGAGGAATCCTTCTATTTGACTGTAGATAAGAGCCAGGTCTCCTAATTACAAGTTCACATTTTTGTGACTTGGAAATTTTCACCAGATTAGCTGCAGGTTCTGTGCACTGCAAGTGTAGCTGCCCACCACCACGACCATCGCCACAAGATGTTCACATGCAGGTCTAGTCCTTCCATGCCACGGCTCTGGGAGGGTCAGAGCAGCTCACAGTATGAGTGAGTTTGGCAGTAGCTACTATACTAGCTAACAAGGATTTGTACATGGAATAGTCATAGAAATAATCTCACTAAATGGAAACTAAATGTATCCTCAATCCTTTGTTAGGAAGATCCCCAAAACACCTGCAGCCATGTTACTTGACAGGATCCAAAGTATATGGGAAAAGAAATAGGAATGAAAAATAAAGAAACCTTGAATTGTGGTAGAAGGGTTTTTATTTTATTTTATTTTATTTGTAAAGTATATTTAAAACTTTCACCATGTGCTTTGATAGTTTCATCTGCTCAGCAAATGTTAATGAAGGAACATTTTATGAATGAAATCTTCAAAGTCATTGAAAGATGTGGCCAAAATGGGCCAGGCCACACACACTGTGTCCTGTTCTGGTTCAAAGCTTGGTGCCAATGACACCACATGGGGTCTGCAGAAGTTGCCCCTCTTGTATCATAACTGACCAACAGGAAGACTACAGAGGATGTAAAGTCCAGGGTGCATCTCAGCGGGATTTGATCCCTGGTGTCTCCATGTATCTTAAGGAAGGGCCCTGGACATTGTGCAATCAAAGCAGCCCTTTACAATGACGTAGCTGTGATTTAAAGGCCGATAGAGCCTGGGACTCACTGCCTTTTCAGAGCAGCTGGTTGTTGAGTTTTGCAATGTTTCTTGAACCCGCTCTTTTTTTAAAGCACTTCTTTGGGAACTTACCAATCGGAACACATCAGCATCCTGGGAGGAAGTAAGGATTTTGAGACGTAATCCCTAGAATTCTTTCAAAGATGATCTTTATCCATGTCCTAAAATTATAACTTGAGGTTCTAGCCTAAGTCCTAATAGGTCTCTTTTAATCAGACTTTTCAGTTTATATTTCAGTTTATAATGATAACGATTTAATTATCATAATTTATGTATTAGTGGTATATCTCACAGTCAGTAATTTTGATCTCTATGAGCTGTTGATTTTGGTAGGATGTCTTTTTTTAATTTTAGGGAAGGGTCTACAGGGTGTTCAGGGTCTTACTACTAGATCAAACTCAGTGATTCGCCTGTTTACAGGCGTCCCAAGTGCTGGGATTATAGGCCACCATGCCTAATCTTAATAGCTGTCTCAGCACACCCTGGCTATGGGGTCAGCACAGCAGGCCTGGGGATTGAACCCCCAGCCCCTGCTCCTGCTTGCCAGAACTTTAATCCACTGATCTATTTGGCTAGCCCTGGATGTCTCTGATTTTATTCACTGGAACCTTGTTGTGGTTTGTGTCTAATTGTCTTCCCAAAGCCTAATGTTAGGGTTAGGGACTTCTAGAATTTGTGATTAACTCATGGTCTGCTGGGATGATGTGTGTGATCCAAGATTGGGATTATGGGTTTTAATACTGCTGGGATTATGGGTGTGGGTACTTCCCCCAGCCTGGGGCAGAGAGCCTGAATATAATATAAAAGACAGAAAGACAGACTTTCTTTAGCTATTGCTCTTTGTTCTTGCTGTTCTGCCGCCATGAACTGCTGCTCTCTGCCATGTGCCCCTCTGCCTTAGATATAGACTGAAACCTCCAGTAACTGTGAGTTAAATAAACGTTAGCTTTCTTCATTTGGGGTGTTGGGTATTTGTCCCAGCAATGAAAGAAGAGTAACTAAGACAAACCTAGATATAGCACTGTGCTTATTAAACATAAACATTGCTCTGAGGTCAGTTTTGATAGGGGATTCAATAATTGGGATATCAAAATATGGGGCCCTGAGATTCAGAATAGAAGTCTGTGGAAATGGAAATAAGATCAATTCTCTTCATCTCTGGTGATCCCTTACCTTCAGGCATGGCCCACTTTTCTCTCCAAAAGAGACGGACTTAGTGAACAGAGTTAATACATTTCTTTCTTGCTCCTTGTTTCTAATGAATTATATGGTTACCAGTGGAATAGAAGCAAAAGTGAATTATCCTTGGAACAAAATCCTAGTGACAAAATATTGGTTGATTATGTTTAAAATGTTGCTGTAGCTGCTAAAATATCAAATATCATTTTCCTTGTGTCTAACTGATCATTTAGCCTACAGTGGTGTCTATCCTAAAAGGTAAATAGTTAGAAATGGTGGGAAATTCTTATTTATGGTAACTGTATTCTTATTTTGTAACTCAGATAAAGTCATTGATGTCCAAAGAAGTTAATGTGAACTGAAATGTCTAAATTTCACAGGTATATAATATAATTTCAAAATGTACAATAGCACTTCAGCTAATTTAGAAATTCATGGTTTTGTAGGATACCCTCAAGAATCAGGATGTAAGCAAAAATTACTATCAAAAGTCTCCTAAATAGCCTTTGAAATGAATTTGAAATAATCTACATGAATTCTTGGATTTTTACATACACTCTATTTACTTCTATGTTGTTTATAATTCTAGTAAGATAGACTTTTAGAAGTATAAGCCTATAATATTTCAAAAATTATAAGGCAGATACATTGCAGAGGGGGCATATTAATAACAATGAAGAATAATTTTGTTAAGCAGGCAGCAAGAGAAGTATGTCACTCCTATCATATGTTTTATTAGTAGGCATTGAATATAGATTAACTCCTTTACTTTTTTCTAGGATTCCTAGTATCCACATCTTGCAGATCTGAAAACAAATGCTTGGTTCTACAGTTCTTGTCTTTGGCTTCCTAGGTGTGGTGGAGCCAGGGCAAGAGGTGGGCTGGTTGGCACCACAGGCTGAGGACACCTTAGGTAGCTTCTGCATACACAGCCCTGAGCATCTCCTGTAGGCGGAGGCCAAGAGACCTCTCCTGAACACAGATCCTTGAGATGAAGTCCTGGTCATCATCTTGGCTCAGGTTCCCTAGAAAACAACCCAGGAGAAGTGTCAAGAGCAAGTGATACTGTTTATTAGGGGTATGGACAGGGAGACAAGAGTGAGGAGGAAGGGATATTGGACCAACCAGAAGGGAGGCCACATACAAATTAGTAAGTTTGTCACAGTTTCACAACACCCAGGCTTTTACTCTGTCACACACAAGTGTGCAGGGAGGCCTTGGAGAACCACGGGGTCCACGGGGTCTCAGAGCACTGGTCGTGTACGAGAGAAAGTGCACAGGGTTTCTGGTGGGCTCCTTTGCTTTTCACCCCTTCATTGGGCCAGTCTTCCACAGCTGGCATTAATTCAGAACGCTTCTGTCTGTGCTCCGTGGGTCTGGGCAGCCAGGCGGGAAGCCAGCTTTTGAGGGTGCAGTATGGTCACTTTCCTGTTTCCCAGTCTTCCTTTTGCCTACTAATGTCTTGGCAATCTCCTTGCCTGCAGCAGCGCTGGGGCGCTCTTGGCAGGATGCAGGGTGAGTTTCCGAGGCTGCGCGGCTGCACACAGGGCGGGCCGTCTGCACCCTGACCCTGCTGTGGACCGAGCTGGGTGGAGCGGATCTTTGTGATGCACAGACTGGGTCCAGGAAAAGAACTGCGCTGCGCTTGGCAACATTTTCAGCTCCACCGACCCAAAAGCTGAGTAACGCTGGGAGGTCTGAGGCCTCCCTGCGAGTTGCCCACTGCTAAGAAAACCCGGCTACACAACATAACACATTCTTCAGGGTTCTTGCTTTGCCAGAGCTTTGTGATTCTGTTTCTCTGGACCTTGATCTACTTAGAACTACAAAAGAAAAAGTGCCAGAATTTTGTGTTCTTTACTTTATTTGGGAAAACATCTGTTATTCTCCATCCTTTCTCACAAGCATCCAAGGTCAAGAGTGATAGTTTGTCAAATAGATGTGCATGAATTCCTGGGCTGGAACGAGAAGGGAGACCAGAGAGCAGCTGGAGGTCAAAGATTTGAGGAAGTTTTCTCAGCTGAACCTATTTTCCTGTCTTCATTCTAAGTCACATTAACGTAATGATCTTTATTATTTCCTCTTGGCCCTTTTCCTCAACCCTCTTAGTGCCATTACCTCCAAATTACCAAGAAGCATCTGCTAAACAAGCTCTGAAGGGTTCTGTGTGCTTGAGCTCATTCAGATACCATACTAAACTCTCCTCCTGCAAATGGGATCCGAAATTTAGAGAGGTTCAATAACGTGCTAAAGTTCACAAAACAAGTTAGTGACAGAGCCAAAGTTTAAACTCATGGTCATCAAGTTGAACTTTCTTTTCTCTTCTTCTGACCACATATTGCTCCTTGGCCACCCATACTTGTACCCCCTTAGAAAAATATTACCCCTATCATTTTCTAATGTGCCTTCCATGATAAAAACTTAAGGGCAAGAAGTTCATTATTCCTTCATTCATTATAATTCATTCACTATGTTATATATTTCAATGTATGTTTTTTTAACCAAGGCCAAATGGTATTTATTCTAGGGGTAAGTCATCTGAGTGTGGTGGTGAATGCCTGTGATCACAGCACTTGGGGGGCTGAAGCAAGAGGGTTCCACTGGGATCAAGGGCAGCCTGAACTACATAGTGAAACACTACCAAAAAGTCAGAAATTCTCAGAAAAAGTCATTGCATCTGTACTGAACAGAAAGTCACTTATCCTTGTCGTCGTTTCCTAGTTAGCACAGCAGAGCTATTTACAGAGCATTCTCTGTGTATTAGGCATTAGAAGTAATCTAGAACTGCCCTTAGAGTGCACAGCACGGTGTGAGTAGGTTCTATGCGAATTGTTGTCTTGGACTCACTTTGTATTTCAGACTGGTCTTGAACTTGCAGCAATCTTCCTGCCTCAGCTTCCCAAGTGCTGAAATTACAGGTGTGGTATGCACTACCATATCTGACCAGCTGGAGATTTGTTTTACTTTCTTTCGTTCTTTTTTTTTCTTTTCTTTTCTTTTCTTTTCTTTTCTTTTCTTTTCTTTTCTTTTCTTTTCTTTTCTTTCTTTCTTTCTTTCTTTTTTTTTTTTTTTGTGTATTTTAGGGAAGGATCTATAGGGTGTTCAGGTGATCTGCCTATTTACAGCCTGCCAAGAGCTGGGATTACAGGCACACACAACCACGCCCAGCCTCAATTGCCATCTCAGTGTGCCTCAGGGACAGGGCTGCCATGGCAGGCCCAGGGATCAAACCCCTGGCCCCTGAACCTGCTTGTAGGTGCTTTAATCCTCTGAGCTATTTGGCCAACCCTTTGTTTTACTTTCAATTATAAAAAAATAAAAAAATAAAAATCTCAGTTTGCCAGCATTTATTCTGAGGACTTTTTTCTTACTTTCTTTCTTTCTTTCTTTTTTTTTTTTTTTGAGGCAGGGTTTCTCCATGTTGCTCAGGGTGGCCTCGAGCTCATGGGAGTCCTCCTGCCTCAGCCTCTTAACTGCCGTAATCACAGCTGTGTGCCACCACCCCGGTTGAGAGTATCTGTTCCAAAGGCCAAGGTTGCAGAGAAGCAGAAAGGATTGTGAGGAATGTGGGAGACAGAGGACAGCCAGGCTGAGGGTATGGCACCTGCCGCTTGCCACACCTCTCACAGGTCTCTGCCACTCACCCTGCCCAGCCACAGCCAGTGTCTCCCAGCTGCTAGGCCCCTGTCTGCTCAGTAAATGATGCTATAAGGAACATACAAGGGATGATCGGAGAGAACGTTAAAATTGTTTAAAAAATGATTATTCTTCCCAGCCTTATTGCAGTTAACCCCCGTTAAAATCCTCCTCCTCCTCCAAGCCCGCTGACTGCAGTGTTTGTCCACTTTCTGAAGCTCCTCTGGAGGCCTCTTGCATTTCTACAGTGCGTGACCGTAAATACAGTGAGTGCGGCTCCTGCATGCCGTGCAGCAGAAAGGCCGGCTATGGAAGCGCGCTGTGAGCCCATCCACCAGTTGAGATTGGCACGTTGTGACTTTGGCAGGTCAAAATGACCATGAGATGGAAATGCTTTGAGTCAATTCAGGATGTCAAGGCAGCCATGAGAGTGCACCTAAAGAGACTTTTGAAAAAGGAATTGCAGAGCTGCTTTAAAAGGTGGTAAGAATGAGGGGCTAAGTGTTGAAACCTGTAGGCAGTAGTTTGAGGATAACTTAGGGCAGTGTGTCTTTTTACTGTAATTATTTTTTGTGTAAATGCACTTCATATTTGTAGAGGACCTATGGTAAAAAGTATATGTTGCATTCAGTATAATCAATGTTTTCTAAAATAATATAATATGCATATGTTCTATAAAATTGTTATCATCATCACCATATATGACATCAATGTATCCATCATTCATTATACATATAGAATTGAATCTGTAATTCTATTAGAAGAAGATAATGTAAAATGGGTTGTCTTTAACATAGTGGAGGGGAGAACTGCTACTTAAGCTGTGTTGTCAGGGGATTTGTTTAGTTCAGTTGTTTAAGCACCTGCTTGGGCAAACCCAGTCAGGTGCAGGGGACCATGGTTTGATCCCCAGACTTGGCCGTAAGGCAGCATGTGTCAGCGCCCCCCCAAAAAAAGTCCTTCTTAATCTGTGTTGTTTGAATTAGTGGATGGGCCTTGTTTACTTGACTTCCATTCTAGTGGAGAAAGTAGGTATGCACGCAGGGAATGTGCACATTTGTAGACTTGTTTAATAAACACACATATACCTCATGCCTGAATTACTAATTTTCAAAGAATTAAGCCAATAAACACACTTCCTGTTAAACCAATAAAGCATTGGGTTTTTTTTTTAATTGCTGTGTTTTCTTGACGCCTGTTGACCCCTGTGGTCTGAGCTGACATTTGAGGACAGGAGACCATTGAAATTCTTGCTTTCTCTGGGTCCACATCTAAGCCTCGCATCCAGGACTTGTGAGCATCGGTATCATTTTGCTCAACACAGCCCTGGTTATTTAGGCAGTTTTTCTGCTGTCTTAAATCACTATCACTAAGGAATATAGTAGAAGAGGTGGCATCACTGACAGGGTCATAAGGAAGCATAGCCGTCTACACAAGTGGAGGCGCCAGAGTTGGCTGTGTGCACTTTATACTCACATTATGAGGGTATGCTGTTTTATAACCTATTATTTCACATTGGTTGTTTATGGACCTGAAAATGTCTTATATTCAAAGCAAGGCTGACAGAGAATTTTTTTTTTGAATCACACATATTTAGCTTTTAGTCTCAAAATGCTTTGAGTGATTAATACATGCAAACATGTCTTTTCTCAAAGTATTTTCTTACTCTGCACTTAGCTTGTTTTTGTTAAGAGAGATGAGTTGAACACTAAAATGCTGAATGTCCAATGAAAACTATACATTGTTATAAGTGCTAGACAGCTACAAAAGATCACAGCAGTACACAAACTGTGCTTTGGGGGTTCCAAGCAGCATATGTTAAAAGAAGGGGTGCTTCTCTGCACTCCATCTTTGCTGGGCTGAATACCAGGATGTTACAAGCTCTGCTGGACTTGACCGCTTGGACCAGTTAGTGAGGAGGGCTAGAGAGGAAAGAAGTTCCTGAAGTTCGTCCAGAAGTGAAGTCACATTTCCAGCCCTGAGTACAATCGATCTGTTGCTTTCAACTGATATGATTTGTGGTTTTAGGCAGACAGAGCTATGGTGAGAAAATTAACCATGTGGGAACGCGAAGAAATGTGCTATCGGCTCTTGGTCAAATGGTTCATCGTTCTGGGCAGCTGGGAAGCTCACTTCGCATGCAGAGGTTGGCAGCCAGCTTGGGGTTTGTGGCACATGCGAGAACGTTGTCTTAGCCGGGCGTGGTGGCGCATGTCTGTAATCCCAGCACTCGGGAGGCTGAGGCAGGAGGATTGTTGTGAGTTCGAGACCAGCCTGAGCTACAAAGTGAGCTTAAAGCCAGCCTGAACTGCATAGCGAGACCCTGTCTCAAAAAGACAAAAAAAAAAAAAAAAAAAAAGAACATTGTCTTTCTGTGGCACGGGGCTATTTCTTTGTCAGCTCTGAGGACTGTTAGAAAAACATCGGAACCAGTAGTCCTGCTAGGTTTTGGTCTCTCGCTGGAAGCTGAGTAAATGTCAGAAGGTACGGGGCCCCTCAGCTTCATCAGTTCCGTTGTCACTTGGAGATTTGTTGTTTTCACGCTTAGTGTTTCTGAGTTGTTCTGATTTGGCAAACCATGAATAGACATTCGAGTTCCAAATAATTATACTGAGAAATGCAGAAAATATTGAGCAAGAGGCTATTGAATTTCCATAAGTAAGCAAGTATATTCTAAGAGCTCATGGGTGAAAATTGCTTTTTATTTAATGAGTCATTTTTATTGGAAGGTAATGATTATGTCCAGGCCATAAATACAGTGTAAATTCTCTTCAGTGGACATTAAAAAGATGGCTTTAACTTGGAAGCAGCTTTTTAAAGGGCTTATAGATATTGAAATACAATTTTGTGAAGAACTTAAGCATTTTGCACATTTGTAAATATGAAGTAATGAATGAAACTTAACAAGGGTTTATGTATGGGAACAGCTATCATGACCATAAGCTGTAGTTTTAACACCTTGAAGAAGGAACTAGACAGCTATACAATGGCTAAGGAGTTTGAAAGTGCTGTCGTGTGTATCATTTTTAGTGTTGCAAGTATGTCATATATTATTTGCCCCTTTTTCGTTCTACAGATGAGAAAACTGAGACTCCAGGAGGTTTGTTGACTTACTCCAATATTAATCTTTTCAGCATGCTACAGGACTGCTTCTTGTGTTTTATGAGGTTATAATTTTTACAGCTGGTGGTCTGAACCAGACAGTTCTCAAGGTGTGACATTTTCTCTCCAAAACACTTTGCTAAGGATAGGGATTATTGCCAGTGGTTCAATTCATGTTTTATGTAGCATAGATTTTTTAAAATAAAATTTTATTTTATACATACCTAGTAAATAGAAACTATTGTCCTGCCACTAAGTCATATTCAAAGTCTGTGTCCTGTAATGTGTTTGTATAATGATTCTGCCTAGTTCTGAGGTAGCAAGAGATAGAACTTTCCCCTAGGACATCATCGATGCTTCTGAGATAGTCTGTCCCAGGCAACTCTGCAAGACCAACCAGCAATAATGATTACTGAGCACACCCAAGATGCAGGTCCACTGGTTTGGCTTGAACATACATACGCTGGCAAAACTTTCCCTTGGTTCCATTTCAGCTGTGCATTTGCCTTCGTCCTTCCACTTGGTTTGAAGCTCTTGAAGACAGGTTTGATTCCTATGCATATTTGAGTCTGGTTCATTCAGAGACTGGCATGCAGTCATGCTTTGCAGGTATGTTTTGTATGAGAAGGGAAAAAGGAAGGACTAGTCGTGCACATATGCATGTGTAATAGTGACCTGCTATCTAAATTGGATTTCTTTTTCCCAAAGGTTGAGATAGATAAGCAAGACACATTTCCTGGACACCGGCTTCACTTTTGTACATGTGGGAATGTGTTCTAGCACTTTTGTTCAAACCTTTGAATAATGTATTTGTAGACAAAAACAAAATGAAGACTAAGGATCTATGATGGTCTTTATGGCTAATACTGTAATGTGCATCATTTTATTTCAAGCAACTTATAAAGACAAATAGAATTCTGATAGCTTAAAGTTTAGAAATATTTGACTATTTAGTAAATTGCTTTCTATTTCATTGACTCCATGATGGGGACTTAGAATTGGAGCCTGAGGATGAGCAGTGCATAAGGAGGAGCAGGATGAAAGTTAGTATTTCTGGGGCCAGGGAGATGGCTCAGTGGAATAAGCTCTTCCCTGGCAAACGCAAGGGTCTGAATTCAATTCCCAGTTCCGCCAAAAAAATAAAATAAAGAAAGTTAGTATTTCTGCCTTCATTTTATGTCTTTTTCATGTATTACCTTAAAACTTTGGGTCAGATCCCTGCTAACTCTGCTTAGAGAGTACCTATCTCTGATAGACATGTTAATCGCTTAGAGAGTGCTTGTCTGTCTTATACTATTAAATAAATTGCAGAAAATTTATTAGTCTTGAGCTTACCGAGCTATCCCATCTCTTGTCTAGCTTGAGGACACCAACGAAAGAGAGTAACTAAGGTTTTTTTGGTATTTGCAGGGCATTGTCTGTCAAGTTTCATAATGTTCTGTTCCTTGCCTCTGGAAAGACACCTAGAATTCACCATATGTTCCCCTAAACCTGCACTCCACTTGGATTTCAAGAAAAGTACAGCCTCACAGAGCACCCCAACAGTGAGGTCACCCTGCCAAGTAGGAGCAGCCAGTTGAACCAGCCGTTGACCAGGCAGTGGTTTGGTCAGGAGCACCATCCCTGCCCTACTCCACCAGCTGTGCAAACCTACAGCCTCACAGGTGTTTTCCTTCTTTAGAAAACTCCGACTCCTATCAGCCCCTTGAAGATGACTCTTGACCTTCATCAGACTTTTTCAGTAAGACCATGCATATTAAATCTCTCATGTGCTCCAGTTCTGCTCATTTCTTTGTTGGGAATTTTGAGATCTATGCATGAATCTAGCCTCTTGGGAACTGGGGCTCTCACCTGAAAACTCCAAAAAGTCCAGAAGGAATTTTAGCTTATATTTATGACTTTTCTTTCTCTTCCCCAACCAAGCCAACAAAACATCCATAGACCTATTCTTCACTTTCTCACCATGAAGTCATCTCAGATTTCAAGTGTTTTCTCATCACCTACCTTACCTTTTCCTGAAAATGTGTTTCATGGTATCTTGGTCAGTCCTCAGGCTGAAAATTTCTGTATTTCTTTTGTCATGGACTTTATCCTCTGGACAGTTACCTTTTTCCTCCCTCTATCCTTCCTTAAGGACATATAAACCTCTTATTGGTGACAAGAGGTCCCCATCCCACCCTTACTCCTGCCTCCCTTCAATAGGTGCTCTCTTATGGAGTGGCCAGAATATAAGTTGATTTCAACCAGCAGCATTCATATAGCACAATCTATACCATTTTCCCTTGCCATGGGTTCGTGGCTACCTGCCAGGAGAGAACCTAGAACCAGCACTTATAGCTTGGCTGCTGGATGGGTGCTTGACCATGTAATGCTTTTGTGTTTCAAACCTGTGCATCTTTTCTTTGGAATGAGAAAGTCTGAAATAAAAATGTAAAGATGTGAGTCATGGCATTTTGTGCCATGAATATTAAGTAACAGTATATAAAACCATATATGAAAAAAGTTTGAAACTGTGTTTCCCCATGATAAAAGAGAAGATAGAATATTTTTTTAGAAGTCTGGAACAGGAAGCATTATCTTCTAGGACTGCAGTGATAACTTCATTTGTCAAATTCAGTTTATCCCATATCAATCTTGAACACCAAAGAGTTGGAAAACTAAACCTATTTTTCTAATAAAAAATGCTGGAAAGTCAAATGATTGGCTTCAGGGGCCCAAAATCACACATAAAATTCATTTTTCTATGATGTAAGTGACTTTCACAATGATTTCTTTAATTCTCTCATGGTTCCCACAGCTTCCCTCTTTGCTTTACTGCTGGCATCACTAACTTCCTGTGGAGCCCTGGTTATGACATTTTGCACAAGTAAACCACAAGAAAGGCACAGTGGTGAATGCCACGTTGCACTAACACAACCACAGCATTGTTGCCTGGTTGAGAGGAATACTGAACACTGAAATGTCCTCACCCCTATGTGTTGGTGGTGGTGGATGGGATGTGTGACTCATCTCCCTTGGCCTATGCCCACTGAGGTGGACTTTTTACAAACTTTGCTGTTCAGGTAGTGAAAAAATTGAGCTTGAAGCCATTCAAAAACCATGGCATCACTATATGAAGAGTTACAGTGGTGGGAGGGAGAAAGGGTGACAAGGCTGAAAATTTAGTTTAGAAAGATGTTATTTTCTGAATGTTCATGCATATCCAAAATTTCTATATTAGATCTGAATCCTGAGGGTGATAATTCTAGGAAGCCCATGTGTGGTGCTTAGGTCTTGGGCATATATTTTTCATGAATGGAAGTAGTGCCTCCTTAAAATAGGCCTGAGAAACCCTGGGTCCTGTCCACCATGAAAGTACATCCTGAGAAGACAACATTTTTGAACTAGAATGTGTTTTTTTCCAGAGTCACAGCTGTAAGCTCCTTGACCAGACCTCCAGCCTTCATAACAGTGGGAAATACATTTCTGTTTATAAACCACTCACCTTATGATGTTCTGCCATGGCAGTGTAAGTAGAATGAGACAGTGCTAAAATGCTTTTGCTAAGAACTGCCAAAAGTGGTCCTTGGATACAAAATAAACAGTGAGAAACTGTGGTACAATGATGCTGTTAAAATCTTCCAGTGGGTGGTACAAATTGCTACTCTTGGCACAGCTGAAGTGGTATAGACTGTGTTGTGTAACAACTGCTGGTTGAAATTAACTTCTGGGGCCCACTAAATAGCTCAGCGCGTCTTCTGGATCTTACTACTAGATCGGACTCATAGTGATCCTCCTGTTCACAGCCTCCCAAGTGCTGGGATTACAGGCGTGCACCGCCACAGCCAGTCTCAGTTACTGTCTCAGTGCTTCCCGGGGCAGGGCCGGCACAGCACACAGGGGATCAAACACCAGCCACTGTACTCTGCCTAAGCAGATGCCTTAGTCCCCTGAGCTATCTGACTGGCTCTCAAAAAATGTCCTGTTGATGCAGAGCAGAAAACTGTTTCTTCAGGTTCCTCTATAGTACTGTGGTGTTCGGTATTGTGAACCCATGCAGGATATTCTATCCTTACCTCTAAGCAGATCACTTTGGTGAAACATAGATAAGACAGGAAAAGCATTAAACCTTAGATTGAGCGGGGTTCTTTGGGGGTAGATGTGGGAGTTTTTTTTAAGAGAATAAAACCCCCACAAAAATAATAAAACTACAGAATTTCAAAATATGGTAATAGGAAATCAGTAATGCTTGTTATAACACATATTGCTGTCTACGAAGTTGCTCAGATTACCAAGTGTAACAATGCAAGGTTGAGCAAACAATTAAATGTCAACTATTTCTTTCAATAAGCCACTAGAAATTAGTAGTACAATTATCTTAGCTATCTTGAATATTTCTCCTTTTCTTCTATCCCCCATCCTAGTTGTTCTTTCATTTTAAAAATGATGACTAGGGGTCAGGGAGATGGCTCAGTGGCATAAGGACTTCCTTGGTAAGTACAAGGGCCTGAGTTGAATCCCCAGTTCTGCCCCCCCCAAAATAAATAAATAAAAATGATGACTAAGACAGTTGTTATCTTCAAAGTTGTTGCTTAGATTACCAGATATAGGCATGTTAGATGGATCAAATAATATAAACACTAACTGTTCCTTTCAATGAATAGAAACGAGTAGTATAATCACCTTGGTTAATTCTATAACTTCTTCTGTCCTTGTCCCCACCCCAGCAGTGGTCAGTTGTTTTTACCTTCTTTCCTTTGGAGCAGGCCCTTTCCTTTCCAATATCTATTGTAACTTTGGATCTTATTGACTCTTTTGAGAGGAATAAGAATAGAGAAGGAGGAAGGTGTGGGATTCTTAAGAAAAAGATGAGAGAAAGATTTGTAGGCCATCTCTTGGCTTTGGCTTCATCTACTCAGTCAGAACAAAATATTCCAGGATATGATCAAAAGCATCATACATGGCCAAGGAGATGGCTCAGTGGAATAAGCTCTTCCCTGGGAATGTAAGGACCTGAATTCAATCCCTGGTTCCACCAAAGGAAAAAGAAAAAAAAGGATCATACGTACTAGAAAAAATTCATCATTCTACATTCTGTTTTGAGGTTTGTTTCTCTTTGTTTTGGACTTGCTAAGATGGTGAGGGGTCTTTGAGATGGAAGAGTTTGGACTTTGAGTTCTATTCATAAAAACTGTAGAAGCTCAACAAGAAATCAGACTGGGGCCTGGAAGATTGATGTCCCACTGGCTGGGTGACATCAGAACTCAACTTAAAGTAGCTGTTTATGTGTTCACTGGAAGAATTTAGGAGAATGCAATTGTGGGAACATGAGGGACACTTCTGTTTCTTGGTGCTGTTGGTTGGAGTGACATCGGGTAACTGGATTCCCATGGGCAACCATGTATGTTTTTCTAAAGAAGGTAGAAATGAAGTATCACAGATCTGGTTCTGTTCTCAAGAAAGCTGGTGTTCTTAATTTAAAAGAGGAATGAGGGCAATGAAATCATGGAACAAATGTGCGGGCGCCTGTAGGGTGGAAGGAGCAGCTCCCATCTTTAAATGTCCCTCATTGGCCTTTGGCCCTCATTTTTCCTGTCTGGAGCGCCCAGTTGGAACCTGGCTCCCAGGATGCTACTGCTCTGTCACTGTCCGTACCTGAGGTTTGTACTTATTTTTGGATGTCCTGCCACACTCTTCCTCCCTTCTTCTTCATCTTCTTCTTCTGGCAAGATTCAGCCAAATACTTACCCTGGCAAGCATAACTCACACAACTGTTTCTCCTTCTTTGAACACCCAAAAGAGACCACATAACTGGATCCTTCACAGCAAGTTGTGCCCATGTACCCTTCCCGGTAATACCAGGAGATATAATTATCCATGTCTTATATTTTTATTTTATTTTTGTATTTGTTTATGTATTTAATACAGGGTCTACAGGATCTCACTACACAGATTGAACTGATTCTCCTGATTTTAACCTCCCAAGTGCTGGGGTTATAGCTGCACAGCACCATGCCCCCCAGTCTCAGCACACTCCAGGGGTGGGGCCGGCACAGCACAATGGGAATCAAAGTCCCTTCACTGAGCCTGCCTAATCAGGCATGTTAGTTCACTGAGCTATCTACTGGGTCCTATCCATGTTTTAGAGATGAGAATAGAAAACCAGCATAAAACAGAAGCAAAAACCAAGTCTCCTCTCCCTCCAGCTTTCTGCATTCTGTTGAGAGCTTACCCTTTAGTGATTCTTTAGTCTTCCAGCTAGCCGTTGTCATTCTTCTCTAGGTAGGGAGTCACATGGCTGTAAGTAAGAGCAAGGACATCGCGTCAAGGTCCAGGCGCTCATGCCTGTGTTGACTACGTATATCAGGGAACTGCTGGTGAAACAACCACCCTGAGTGGGGGAGTTTGGATTTGATGGCTTTTGTCTTACTGAGATGAAATGTGCGTAGCCTGTTGACGTTTATTATACTCGCGTGTCGCACATCCACCACCCTGTCTTGTTCCAGACCATTTTCTTTCCCTTAAAGAAAGCCCCACACATATTACATAGCCACTGCCCTGTGTCCTCCCTTCATGGCTTCTGGCAAACACCACTGTTTACTTATCTCGATTTTTGATTTATGTTAGAATAGAGAGCAGCTCTATTACAGAAAGTGCTAGAGCATGATTCAGTTACCTAAAGCTAAGAAATACACTGGAATTTTGAGAACTAGAGCTTCTCTTTCATATTATGAATTCAAAACTTTAGTTTTGAGAAAAAGACTGGCTCTTACTTTGTTTTTCTTTAGTAGTGAGAAAGACAAAATTTTTTCAAGCACCTTTGATGTGCCCTTTGTGACAGTTATGAGTTTGTTGAAGCAGGTGGCCAAATAACTAACATGTAATTAATTAATGACTTTAATTTTGGTGAATTCTAGTAACAGTCTGTGAAAAAAATTGGGAAGTTTATATCACCACATGTTAGTATCTTACTGTTTTTGTTTCTTATAGGGAAATATTTTTGAAAACATATAGAATATGCATTATGGACAGATGAATAGACATTAGAAAAATGAAAGACACATGGGCTGGAGTACTTTATTCAAATATTGAAGGACTGGTTTTTGTCCCTTCAGCAAGATTTTTGCTTCATGAATTTTGTTGGTTCTTCTTTGGCGCATTAAAGTCACTTTCAGAGGACCAAATCTCATGACATGCCAGGTTATCAAGGAGAAAATTGAACCCTTTGGCTCACGTCGATCGCATATTATGTTAGGAGACAGTAGCTTCATGAAAACCCCTTACATGGAAGGAAAGGAGCTGAGTTTTCCTTTGATTCTAGATTTTAATATCAACTTCTAGTATTAGTAAAAAGCCATAGCTGCACATGTATTTTTTTAATTTCCTGCAGTGTGAAAGTTGCCCGAGTCTTAAGCGGGGACTTCAAAGTGGATTACCTAATATGAAATTCATAAAAAGTACTGGTGGGGGTTAGCTAGAGTGTCCTTTTTGGGAATAAGCAATCTTTATTTTGTTCTATGTTCAATATTATGTATGGTTCTCATTTGATAAATGTTGTTGTTTTTCATGTTACAAAGCTAATGGTACTACCTGCTGAGCTCTTCCCCTGGGAAGGCACCTGGGACAAAAGCCTTTATTTACCTAATGAAACCATTGTGAAGTTTGGGGTTCCTGAAAGGAATCCCAATGGGTTGAACTGAAGTACTCCTCCCACTTTGCTGTCACTTGGGTTTTATCTTCTGCCCCTATCTAATGCTGAGCAGCTTCCAGCAATTCACTGGCCCTTGGTTTAAGAAAATCAAGACAAGACCACTGTACCATGGGTTTTTCCTCCTTTAGATTGTGCAAATCTTGAGGCAGCTACAGTCTGATACTTTGTCCATCTGATTCAAGAGCAGCATGCTCATGGGTACAGTGAGTTACCTACGATTGCACACGGTGCTCTGGTTTCCATTGGTCTCCTTGACAAGCAGCAGGTTGCCAATTGCATGGTCTCCAGAGCAAGCGTTCCAGAGGATTCGCTTTGACACTGATCTACTGAAATCATGTGGGGTCTCGATTCCATCACTTGGTGTATTTGTTGTCCTATCCAAGTTTGAACTCTGTGTGTGTCTGGGGAGAAATTCACGAGCTAATCCTAGTCAGTAGGAAAAATATTGATGGATGCAGATTGAATTGAGAGCCCCAAGGCAAGCCACCAGAGGGAGGCTGCCTGTGGAATACTGACTGTGCAAGCGGTGTAAACCCTCTCTTTACATTGTCATTTGTTCCACATTTTCTCTGTCTTGTCCTCTGGAATCTCACTAAAGATTTTCTCTGATGACTTGCTGACAGATACACTTAACCTATAAGTTTTCCCTCATCCATCAGTTCAACAAACAAAATTTTTTAAAGGAACAAGTAAGTGATGGGGATAAGATACGAAAAAGAAAACTGATATTTTATTTGCCATCATATTCCTTTTCCCAGTAATCCAAAAATGACAGATTTCTTTGGTTACATCATGTGCAGCCCTCACATTGTAAAATTTGCTTCACAGCAGCAAGGAAAGCTTAACAAAGGAATCTGTGCGCATTCCGCAGAGCCGCTTTTGGCGGCCCCACGCCCCAGGAGCACATACAGATGTGAGTGTCCTTCATTCACCAAGCTGCTTTTGTGTGGTGAGAAAGGGGGCATTCACTGCACAGCAGTGATTTAGGTAGGAGTGCACTGAACAGGCTTTCTCACACCCTGTGAATTCCCCTGGGGGAGAAGCCAGGTCCACCCAGCACCTCGAAGTGGGCCCAATGAGATGGTCCACTCCTTTTGTGCTCAGAGGAGGGCACAGGGCTGTGCTACCAGGTTCAGAGAAAGGGAAGGACAATTCTTGAAGTGCATTTGAAGGGCAACGCTGTATTTCTCGGCAAGTGTATCTCCCACTTCCGCTCCACCCCCAGTACACCAGAAAGAAAGCCATGGTGGCCTGAGAATTGTGACCATGAAACCACAGAGAACTTCAACTCATAACCCCTATAAGCTCATCCTCCCTGCCTCCACCAGCCCTCTGCCTTGGAACTTGGTGATTCATTGTGAAAATCCAAAGCAAACCAAATTTCAGCACATGCTGATGACAAGAGTACCCAGAGTCAGGGAGATCACCCACTGCTATCATCCGTCGAAGATTGATGGTTCAAAAGCTCTCCCAAAGTGAGATTGAAAAAGTGGGGGAAGCAAATTAACTATATTCAAAAGAAATTTCAAGCAGACTCATCAGTCTAGCGGAAGAGACTGGGGCTGTTTACAGATGTGCAGAGATGTAAGAAAATCAGTATTGCCTTTGTGTGGAAGAAAGAGTCAGTCTCCTCTTCCCCAGCTAATTAAAAGGGGCTTATCTGTAAATTTAGTTATTCATAAAGCTTGCTTCCACAGAGCTGCTGTTTTGCTAATAGAGCGGGAAGGCTGGGTTGCTGTAAATGTGGGTCAGTCATGTGACTGAGTGACCCAGATTTCTGCACACACCTAGAAGAAAGAGCAGAGTATCTACAGCTCTGGGCTGCCCAGTGCAGCACAGGCTCACTGAGCACTTGTTCCAGATGCTCACGGTAGGGCTCAAGCTTGAGCACTGTCCCTTGGAAATCCCACAGTAGGGTTCCTGTTCAAAATAGCAGCTCTAGTCAGGAGACCTTTCTGTATATTCCCGAAGCAGTCTTTCCCAAATGATGAAAATGCTGCTTAACCACTGCAGTTATGATTCATCTTTGTAGGCTGCAGCTGTGGTTGGATTAGCTGACAGTGTTGTCAGTGGCCTAGTGACCCATGGTGTTCATGGTGGTGAGCCGGGGAGAGGCCGCATGCTGATGCCAGACGCTCGCCTTGTTAGTGTTCTGTCAGCTCTCTGTGTGTTTCTCTGTAGCATAGCAGTTGTTTTCATTGCATGGCCAGCCAGTTGTTTTCTGTTATATATTATATTCAAAGTTATGTATTGCATTGTAGAAAACTAGATGAGAAGAATAAGCAAAACACAAAATTAAAACCTGGAAAAAAAAAAGCCACATGCTTTTTCTGCTACCAGTCAGAAATAAGCACTTTTATTATTTTGAGGCAATGAGCCAGGTTTCGCTAGCTGGTGTGAAGTTACAGCTTTGTCGCTTTTCAGCTTTGGACTTCAGGAAGTTTATTTGATTTCTTTGGTATTAAGTTCCATCATTACTAAAACATAGGTGCTGGTCTAAAGGAAATGCCTTGCACCCAGACACGGTGGCATATGCCTGCAATTCTAGAACTTGGGAGGCTGAGAGAAGATGATGGAAAGTTCGCGTCTAGCTTAGGCTGCATAGGAAGGCCCTGTCTTAAAAAAATAAAAAGCCTCAAAATGTGTAGAACACTTTGAACATAAAGAACATTTAATAAATGTGTGTTGCAAAAGTCATTAAAGGAATGCTTGGATGAAATGCATCCCAAGTGTTTGTGTATTTGGCCCTTAGTCTGCTACCTATGGCAACAGTAAAACCTAGCTTAAACAGTGTGTGGGCAATACTTCCTGTGTAAGTGTTAGTTATTGTTACTGCCTGCCATGTTATTAGTGTTCGTTAGGTATTTCTTGAGTGAATGGGTATCAATCTCTGCCCTTGGTAGTTTAAACTTAAGAGGGAGGGCAAGGGAAGATTCATGAAGCCAATAAATAAGTTGTGAGCTGCAGAGTATCCAGTATGAGGGGAGAACTCCCTCGGGGCTATTTTATTTGGGGTCTCTGTGAAGTGTTTACTTGATTAAACTGCTCCCATTACCACTCGAATGTCGCTCGGTAATAGATCTGGGACTGGTTCCTACAGCTCATGACTGCATCTATCCAGGGCCATCTGTCCCCTCTCCCCCATGCTGACATACTTAGTCAGACCATTTCAATGCATTCTTCAGAGGAGATCATCATTGCACCAGAAAATGAGGAACTGTGCATGGCCTCAGCCACTCATCTTTTATTCTATCTTTTCAACAAATATTTCCTGAAAGGTTTCTAATTTCCAGGAAATATGTCAGATTCTGCCCAGGGACTTTAGGAGCTGATATGTATATTTCTCTATGTCTCTCTCTCTCCTCTCTCTCTCTCTCTCTCTCTCTCTCTCTCTCTCTCTCTCTCTCTGTGTGTGTGTGTGTGTGTGTGTGTGTGTGTTGGAGGGAAGAAATATCACAGCAAACTTTCTACCAGGAGGCCCACTAAAATCATAGCTCAGTAGGGAATAAATATCAGCCCTATGTGGTGGCTGAAACTGACTGAAAACCAGGGACATGAGAGGAGTATTTACAGAGATTGAGGGGTGTGAGAAAGCTGCAAAGCTGGGAGGCCATCTGTAGTGGGGCCTGGCCAGTGGTCTGTAGTAAGGAAGAGCAGGTAGGTCTTTGGCTTCAGGTTGATTTCTGATAGGGTCTGGATGCCAGTGAGTAATTTTTGAGCCAGAAGTGGCCCTAGAGTTGTGTTTTGGAAAACCAGCCAGAAGTGGTGCATAGATGGGAATAGAGCCAGGAAGACAAATGTTGGGAAATATAGAAGTGAGGGATGACAGTAAGGGTGGGAAGGGAAGCAGAGCTGAAATGAAGAGACTAATCTGAGAGACTAAGGAGAAGTTCACAGAACTTGTATCCAGTGAATATATCTGCCCCTGGGTAGTTACTAAGAAGCAGTAAGCAGTATGCTCCTCAAGTTTGTAGCTCATCATGCAATGTGAAGTGTGTGGAGAGCTTTTATCTACATGGAAGATGCAAATAACAGAGCAAGTCTGACTAAAGAACATCCAGGAGGATCTCAGTGAGCTGCTGACGGGTCAGCACTTCTGAGTAGGAATTCTCTGAGGAGGCTATCAAGTTGGAAGGCAGGGACTGCCTCACCAATGTTATCCTCTGCCTGGATCACTGTGCATCTTGAATTTTCCTTACTAAGGAGCTTTGGCAGCAACTGTTTCCAGTAAGTCCTGTCTTCTCAGAGTAATCATCCTACAAGTTAAGAACTATGGTACACTATCCTTGTGCAAATACAGTACAGTGGGCCAATGAGATAGCTCAGCAGTCTGAAGTGCCACCTATGCAAGCTTAGGCAAGCACAAGGACCACAGTTCTATCCCTGGCACCACATGCCATGCCAGCCCTGCCCCCAGGGTGGGCTGAGCTGGCCACAGAGACTGGTCCTAATGGTAAACACCTATAATCCCAGTGCTGGGGAGGCTGAGGGCAGGACTATGAGTCCAACCTGCATAGTGAGACCCTATGACAACCAACTACATTTTTAAAAAAAGTACAGGAATATCTTCTGTTAATCTAAATAAGTAATAGCCATTCTGGGGTCTCTTACCAGGCTATGTAATACTTACAAGCATAGCAAAGTAAAATATCATTGAATATAGTTTTGGAGATTTTTTTTTTTAACCATTCTGATTAAGTGACAAAATTTTATGATTTCAGCATGATTTTGTGGACATGCCCCAATTCATTTAAGAAAGGATATAAGGTTTGTTGACGAGCCAGGCCTTAGCAAATGGCCAGTGCCGTTTCCTCCACTCCAACTTGTATGGTTGGGTCATTTTAATATTTTCTTCAGGGAAGATCATTACCAAGGGCTTTGAAGATAATACTTGCTACTAATTTATCCTACAGTGATCCTTATCTCAGGAGGTCAAGATATTTTCAGGAAGAGAAATGATGGAGAAGACATATACAGGGATGAAAACATGCTTATAATTTATTTCTTCATTGTTTTGGTAACATGTTTCAGACATAGCAAGATAAATACTTGGGCTCATGTTTCAGTAGCAGGTAATCACTGTGTTGTACCAAGATAGCCAGATGGGTAGAAGATAAAGAGAATGTGTGCATATGAAATAAGACCCAAAAGTTCTAACCTGAAAAACTGATGAAGATGGAAGATGTGTTTCAAACAAATAATTGGAAAACAACGATGGGGTGCAGTGACTAAAGCTTACCCACCTGGTGAGGGCCAAGCAGTGCTTGAGCAGAGCGTTGTTAGGGCGGCAGATAAACACACTTCTCTATCCTGTTTGAACCATATGGCAGCCTTCTTGACGGCCGTATCCCATTCCCCAAGATGAACATCCTTTTTATGTCCTAAGTGCTTCTCTGAGTGCATCTGCATGCTGGATTTGCACTGCAGTTTCTTAGCTATCAGTCCTTCCTCGCGCCCACCTCTAGAGCATTTTCAGGACAAGAGCCATGTGTATTCCTGGCTCGTGGCTCGTCGTGCCCACCAAGCACTGTGTTATGTGAACTCTTCAGTTTTGTGCTTAGATAGCACTGTACCACTGGCTGTTGTTGGCCTCATTTTTAGACATAAGAACAGTAAAATTCAGAGCACTGAAACATTTTTTCAAGACGTCCTGGTGAGTGTGATCTACTTTAGGAAAATACCTAGAATGGATGGCTTATATGACTGAAGTTTTATCCTCCCAGGGACTGGGAAGGCCAAGATCATCATGTCAGTGTGGTCACCATTCTTCCTGTGTCTTCACAATGAAAGACAGAAGAAGAAAGGGAAACAGCCCCCTTCCTCTCTTTTCAGAGGAGGATGCTATGGTGGCTTGACTGATGCTGTGCCACTAACCTTAGGGTTAGCTGCACTTCTCAGTGTGACAGTGATGGGGCCCGGACACGCCTAATGGGACATCATGGGTCATGGGCCATGGTGCTCATGCATGGCTCAATGTCTGTCTCTCATGACACTGGTTTGGTTACTGCCTGAGAGGATCCTCTGCATAGGCTCTTTGGCTTTCCTGCTGTGAGTGAGGCCTTCAGTGGATGTCAGGATCATGCTTTCCAACTTCCAGAATTATGAGATAAAACGAATCCCTTTTCTACATAAACCACCAGTCTCAGGTATTCTATTATACAACAGTTATATTATACAAGTATTTCGTTAGAGCAAACAATAGACGGAAACAGATACTAATCTCATTCATGAAAGTTCCATCTAGAATTTGTTACCCATCAAAGATCTCACCTCTTAATGCCATTGCAATATGGACCAGAGTTTCAACAGATGGAATTTTCTTAGATGGTTGGTTCATAGCACAAGATCACATAGCTAGTTCTGTGTGAGCTAAAGTTAAAATCAGATTATCTGACTTTTTTAAATGTATTTAGTACAGGATCTCACTACACAGATTGGACTCATAATGATCTTCCTGTTTTCAACCTCCCAAGCACTGGGATTACAAGTGCTGTTTCAGCACCTCCCGGGGTGAGGGCCAGAAGGCCATGCCAGGGATTGAACCCCAGTCCCTGCATCTTCCTAAGCAGACACTGTAGTCTGCTGAGCTATCTGGCCAGCCCCAGATTTTCCAACTTTTATTCTCATTCTCTTTTCACTAAACCACCTTATTCACTAGCATTCTCACATTTTCAGATAGTTATGTGGTTATATCCCTGTGTTTACTTTATGAAAAATGGACAGGTATATATCGATTTCTCTGTTATCTTACTATGAATTCTCTGGAATTTGAATTCAGGGATGTTACCTGGGGAGAGCATAGAGCACCAGCAGAATTGTAAGGTAAA
Source organism: Ctenomys sociabilis (assembly GCA_004027165.1). Lineage (NCBI taxonomy): Eukaryota > Metazoa > Chordata > Mammalia > Rodentia > Ctenomyidae > Ctenomys > Ctenomys sociabilis. The sequence continues at coordinate 71,205 of PVKA01005318.1, forward strand.
CATTGTATTAGTCAGCTTCATTGTTACTGAGACACAATACTCAACACCAAGTACAGGAAATGATCTTCAATTTGGCCTAAAAGTTTGGCAGATTAAGTCCACGGTTCCTTGGTCCAAGGAAGAGGCAGCCCCATAGATGAGCAAAGGGCAGCATAGATTCTTAGTTTGTGGTAGCTGGGAAGCAGATCAGGGTAACAATGCTAGAGAGAAAGGGGTGTCAGACAGAGAACCCCAGATCACACCTCTGTGACCAACCCAGAGATAGCCACCAGCATGCTCTGCTAATTAATCTGACACTCTATGCTAACTGCTATAATATTAAAAGACAACGGGCAATAAAAGATGGGATGTTAGCTGGCTGCCTCAGTGGCAAACTGGAACTTAATCCTGGGAGCACTGTGAAGCAGCTCAGAATCACTCAATACAAGGGGAGAGGGTGCTAGGTCATGGCACTGCTGTGGCCATTTGATCCTGGTAGGGAGTGGTAGGGGTGGAAAATTAATTCCCTCATGTACAGCCTCCTGTATAGTAACAGAGAGACCTTAACTAGTCTTAGAATGAAACCTTCAGCTTTAGACTGGTGAGGTGTGGTGAGGGGAGCCAGCCAGAGCACTCTAAAATGATGATGTCCACAAGATAGTCCTGCTACAATGCTACTATGCTGTATATGGATGGATTTCTAAATATCTATGTAAATATATGTAAATATACATTCTATTTTTTAAAAAAAATTTTTTTCTTCATTTTTTTTACAGACTTAGTTTAGTTTCTCAATACTTGACAAAAAACACATGTTCCATGTTATGCCTATGTTGTCTGATATTTAGACAAATAGTGTAAAACTATTTGTAAACTGAACTGCATATGTTTGAGGATAATAATAAACTTCTCTTCTGAGGGGTTAACAACCTAAGTTTGCAGATCAAAAATTGAAGAAAAAAGAAAGGTTGCAAGGTCAGCCAACATTTTGGCCCAAGCCTTTCATGGTCAGTGAAGACTCAGAACATAGGAGAATTTGTACTGTAACAGCATGTAACTCAGTTGTACCCCATATTTTCTGATCAAGGAGATTATAGGCCACAGAGGAATGTGTCAATGATGTATAGTGTGCCTAAGGAGAATCACATGGAGAGAAAACTTTCTCTCAGCCTTCTACAGAGAGCAAATTGGTCAAGCAATGGCCATGATTCATCCACATGGCTGACACTGACAAGGGATCTATAAAGTGCAGTACAGGGTTACAGGATAAACTCTGAGGGTACCTGACTGACCTTATCTGATACAAAAGTTACATTTCTTCTTATATAGGTCTTGTTTTTACTTGGTCTTAACCATCCAGCAGAAAAGTATAAAAATGGAGGTATATAAAGTAAATTCATATTAATATACTGAGCTGTGAATGGCTCAAGTCAACAACTTCTGTGGATAACCCCTTCTATTGTGGACTGCTGATCTGCGTTGGATTGTTTTATTTTAAAAAAAAGATATATATATATATATATATATATATATATATATATATATATAATTTAAAAAATTATAAATGAAATAAAATGGTGATGCCCCAGGAATGAGGATGAGGACCTTGTGTCTTCAGTGCAGACCATCTTCCTTGCATGGAGCAATGGTATGTGTGAGCTTCATGGGTGTTTTGCTTTCACCTGCGGGATGAGTCATGGCCTTCAATCTCTGTCCACAGTATGGGTTGAGCAACCATAAACACCTTCCTTTAATGCTTAACATGTCACAAGATGGGTTATTTTTGTTCATGTTCTACAGATTAGAAAGCAAGTGGGTAAGTTTAAAAGCAAGTTCACCTGAAAATTTACATTCAAGGAAAGTTAGATGAAAATGTGTATAAATTTTAGAAGGAATGATACTAGAAACAAAGCCAAGCAGAGTGGTTCAATGCATGGTCAATCAGGACAACTATATTTATGGAATGGTGGGGATGTGACACTCTTAGTCAAATGCTTTATCATAATTCATTGTCCACAGTAGCTTTGGGAAGTGAAGACAATTATTTTTCCCTTTTAGTAATGAAAGAAGGTGACGCAAAATTAATTTCTGTTGATCTCAGGAGTAAGTGTCACAATAGGATTGAGGGCTCTCTGTTCCAGTGAATTTTTCTCTTACGTTTCATAAGAACATAGCAGTGTAACACCTTGAGATAGTGAACGTTGAGATTTTCCTTTCTGTGATGACTTGTCTATTCTCTCCCTAATCACCTAGTGGTCTTCCCTTTATCTTGTGGCACATCAGGGCCACCCTAGGCCAAAGAAATCAAAGCTTCTGAAATCCACATCAAAATATGATACTTTTAAAAGCAAAGCTTTTGATCTTAAGGAGTTTAGTTGGGAGAAGAAAAATATCCTGAAATTTAAAAATGATGAAGCCTTTTTAAAAATCCAAGAAATGTTGTCATAGGTTGGAGAGAGATTATAGGACCGTGTCAAATTGCCCCTTCATATGCAGAGGAGGGGCTCAGGCAGAAAGCAGCACATGTGGCCTGCAGTGGTGGGGCTGGATCTACCTGTAGACAAACCCCGAAGGAGAGAGGTATGGTGAATGTACCGTCTCTAGGAGCCCAGCCAAATCTATTCTTCTCCACCTTTGTTTATCCTTGCAGTGATAAGGATCAGACACAGGCTGTTATTTATGCTAGTCAACTGCTCTACAACTAGATGACACCCAAGCCCTTTCCATTAGTTTTGGACTCAACACCCTAGGTAATGGGCATTGAGGAGTCATTATGGCTACTCCTCGTGGCTTATGTGGCCTTCCACTGATGGCTGGCTGTGCTACTGAAGGAGTAAGCCCTTGAACTGAAGTCTACACCTGGTGTTCCGTGATTATGTTGAGCTTGATGTGAACCACCCAGTTTGGACATTTCCTTTTTTACTGAGAATATTTAAATCCCTACACAAAAAAGCCTGGTTCTTGGGAAGAGTGAATCTACATATTTTTAATAGGTAAAGTGAAAAACAATCTAAGACAACTTCCAGGGGCAGTTGGGCATCAAGCAAGACCAAAAGGAAAAGGACAGTGCGGGGTGGGGATAGGAGAATCAGGTGGGTGTGGAGGACCAAGAAGAAGCTTGAAAGTGGGGTGTGTAACAAGTAAAGTAGTGTTGTGCCACTGTTTCAGCCTTGGAGAAACACACTGAGACTAGACTCTGGCATGAGAGTCTTCAGTGAATGGTTACAGCTTAAACTTCAGCCTGTGAGCATTGAGAACCCACTGAAGCTACCTGCTACCTATTTGTTATTTTTATAATACTTTCATGAAATCATCTACTAAACATTTGACTCAATATCCAAACACAAGCCCAGAGAGGCAGTGTCTCAGTTACTCTTCTTTAGTTGCTTGAACAAATACCCAACATTCATAACAAAAGAAGGAGAAGTTATTTAGCTCACAGTTAATGGAAGTTTCAATCTGTACTCAGCTGGCTCCAACGCAAAGTGGCACAAGGCAGAGGGGCAGCAGTTCATAGCAGCGGAATACAGCCAAACAGTAAGAGTAAAGGGAGGAGTAGCAGCAACAATGGCTACGGAGAGCAGGCTTATTACCCTTAGGTTGCATTCAGACTGTCTAATCCAGGCTGAGTGTAATATTCACCCGTATTCCCAGCAGCACTTACACCCATGATCCCAGCAGCACTCACACCCATAATCCCAGTGGATCATGAGTTAATCACAAACTGTGCCATGACTGAGTGAGGCATTGAGGGAAAAAACTAGACACAAATCATAACAGGCAAACAGTTCTATTTTTGTCTACAATTACCCAGCTGAGAAGAGGTAGCCATGGCAGATTGGAATTTACATTTATGTGAGACAAAATCTTGCCTTCTTTCACCTCAGCCAAGCCGTCCTTCAGCCCCTTCTTCTGCCTTTGATAATGTTCTGGTTGGATCAGTTGCAGTCACAGTCTGATTGCTGTCCACTGAACTAACAATCAAAGAACTAGACCTGTCCCCACAGCCTTGCAAATAAATATAAAGCTATAACACCTTCAGCCCATAAGTGTTTCTCTAGCTTCTTCCTAGATTATGTAGCCTCTGGGTCTGTCTGGAATGGAAAATGGAATCAGGGTGGTCCACTCACCAGCATTAGTAAGCAAAATGTTCTTTATCCAAACATCTGAGTTCCTGGATTTACATTTTTAAAGGATCAAGTGTGCAATCTTCTATTTCACTTCTTCAGATTCACCTCATCCGGATGTTAAAGGACAGTCTGTATGCTTTCCTGTGAGTTCATATTATAGAGACAACAGTTAGGTCTGTACTCTGTCAGCTCGTTCATTCATCTGCTTTTCATTTGCTTAATGACAAATGTGGACTATGCAAATGCTTGACATTCAAACCAGACAGCTGGGCACTTTTGTGCTATTAAATCATGTACTCATCCCAACTTAGAGATGTGTCTAAATTAGCATGACAGCACCTGTTCTTCCTGGTGTTTGTACCTGTCTCCTCTTGGTATCCATTTAGTACCTTGGAGTTAGGAACAGGATCTATTGCTATTGACAGTCCTTTGAGAAAGACCAAGTGTCTTAATGCATTTCTGATAAACAAGACATCTACAGGGCAGGGGAGTTACAGCACTGCTGGTGGAGCAGCACCTGGCGATGGTTGCTTGGAATGTTTACTTGTGTCACAACATGGGCCTTTGGACATACTCAGGGTGACAGACTTCTACCAACAGAACAGTTGCATAGGAACACACACACACACACACACACACACACACACACACACATTCGTTTATCTGAACAGTGTTCATTTCTCAGGCTGCTGCGTTTGTCTCTCCCTCCCAAGCGCAAGTACCTTGTTATTGTTAACACTAGCAACACTAAAAACAAAAATGGAAGCTACCCAGCATTGCATGCTAAGCATTTACTCACCTTTTCTCACTTAGTCTGAGCATTTTCTCATATAACAAGTAAAGTACTAGATCCTGAAGCCTCCAGTGAACCAGGACCCATGTCTGTCTGCTTTGGAGTCCACATCATGCACTCCCTCCCCCAGCCACCTGCCTAGCTGTGATGGATCCTTAGGTCTCTCAGGGTATTGGTATCTTTGTATCCCCACGTTCCCAAGTCCCCAGTCTATATTGAGTAGCCTAAAGTATCTGTACCACTCTGTCCATTATTGGAACACTGGGCACACTATTTGGTATTCACCAGCATTTTTGGCTAAGTCCTTCGTCAGTGTCTGGGCTGCCATATACAGCTTAGGTAACATTGCAGACTTGATCCGAGGGTAGTGCTAGGCTGTCATTGCTTCTGGAATGAATACCTCAGAATGTCTTGCAAATGTGGGTGGAGAGTGCTTCTCAGACCCCCTCAGCTTTTTTGAGATTGTGACTGTTAGAGGCCCTTTTCTCCTAGTTCATAGCACTGAATGGACAACTATTTGTTGACTGACGACCTGATGAAGACAGTTCCTCAGACTGCCAGGGAGAGCAGTGGGTGGGGGGTGGAGGGAGAGAGAGGCAGGAAGAATGGGGTATGGGGAGGGGTAATCTAGAATTCTGAGTTGCTAATAGGCCATCTTCGCCTTGGTTTTGTAAATACTATAGGAGATTGGCAGCAACTTATTTTCTCAGAATCTAAAGGTCAGCTCTGCAATTAAAGAACAAAATGGTTCTTTAGGGCCTGTGAGATAGCTCAGCAGACTATGTGCCTGCTTTGGCAAGCACAGGGACCAGAGTTTGGCTCTGAGCCAGCAAAGGAATCCGGGTGTGGTGGCTGCAAGCCCGTCATCCCAGCACTGGGAAGGCTGAAAACGGCAGGATCACTATGAGTCCGAGCTGCGTAGTGAGACCCTGAACCAAATATGTAAATGGAAACCAAAAAAAACTATAAAGTTCTTTAGCTGCTCTTCGTTTTCTAGCTGGGTTTATACTATTACGGATGGGTGAAAGAGAACCATGAAGGAACACTCACTTGATTTTGCATGAGCAGTTGTGTGTGTGTGTGTGCGTGCGTGCGTACGTGCGTGAGTGCATGTGAGCGCTCACACTCATTTATGTCTGTCTAGGGACTGGAGGGGGGGTCCTGTTCTGCCACCAGCCTCGCTGTAAAAGCAACAGCTGTCCTTACCATGCAACATGCGGCATCGAAGCAGCAGCGGCGGTTACACCATGTTTGGATGAATGTGCTCAGGTGACATCTGCGGATGCTGCGAGCCTCTTTTGCCAGGCCACGCCTGCCAAACCATCCCAGCCATATGTACTCATCAGCAGGAGCCCCCAACTCCCAAGTCTTTGAGGGGCGAGGCATCATGCATCAACATCCCGCATCTCGATCTGGATAAGCACAGCTTGTGTTTGGCTTTGATAATGGCGGGCAGGGGACTGGGTCCTCAGCAATGTTGATTTCAGAAACAATAGGTATTCAAAATAATTTCAGATTTACTTTTGAGTTGCAATAATTGGCGATATAATTAATGATTAATGAATTTCCATGAGTGTGGTACTTTTCAAGGCTTAATCTGCTGCTTCACTGTGAGTGAGAAGTGTCACTGAACAGAACAGCACACAGGGCTGCACTCGGAAGCAGTTGCTCATTTATAGGAAGATCTGAAGGCTGTTCTGCTCAGCACAGTCCTCCCAAAGCCTGCTGAGGCTCTTTTTTATTTTTATTTTTAGGGAATGGTCCATAGGGTGTTCAGGGTCTCACTACTAGATCAGACTTGTAGTGATCCGCCTGTTTACAGCCTCCCAAGAGCTGGGATTATAGGCGCGCACCATCATGCCCAGTCTAATTGCCCTTCCAGCGCACCCTGGGGGCGGGGCCAGTACAGCAGGCCATGGATTGAACCCGGGCTCCAGGCGCTTTAATCCACTGAACTATTTGCCCAGCCCTCTGCTGAGGCTCCTTAGGCCAGTGGAGGGAAGATCGGCCGGGCTCAAGCCAGGAGCAGCGCGCTGAGACTGCAGTGATGGGCTGGATATGGATGAATCCCGGCACTGTTTCTCAACTTCTTTTCGGGAAGATCTCCCTCCTCTGAGCTGCTCCTGTAGATACTTCATGTGCTGCTGGCTTGGTACCTTACACTACTATTTCAAGAACTGCTCTTGATCGTTTTCCAGTTGTTATAGATGTTCGTATTTTACCATCATCTCACAAAAGGATGCATAAGGTTAAGATAGAAACTATTTCTTTTCCACTCGTACCAACCACGACACTCTTGCCTACTTAGGAGATGATCTGGAAAACATTCAATAAAAGCATAACACTGGCAATAAGACTTATTTGGGAGATATTACAGCATAGTGATATCACTGACAGATTATAAAAATTCTGACTTTTATCAAAAGTCAGCATAACAAGAATTACAGCAGAAAATTCTTGGGCTGGGGATGTAACTTGGCAGCTCACCACCTGCTCTAAAGTGTGAGGTCCTGAGTTCAATTATGGCTAACAAAAAAACCCAGAAAACTTTTAACTTATTAATTTAAAATCAGAGTCACAATGTTTGCAGTTTTTCTGGCAGCCCACAATTCATAGAAGACATATCCTGGGTGTTTTTATTTGGTTGGTTTGGTTTTCTGAGATAAGATCCCACTATATAGTCCAACCTGGCCTTGAACTCGCTATATAGGCCAGGCTGGATTCAAACTTGTGATCTTGGTGTTCCAGCCCCCTGAATGCTGAGATTAGGTATGCATGACCTAGATGTGCTTTTTTCTTAGTATCTATGCTGTAGATAGAATATTTGCATCTACTTATACAGATGAAGGATACTAGAGTCTGTAAAGGGAGTATGATGTTTTAGTCATTTCCTTCCTTCTCCCTCTTAATGAAAATATGCTAGCTATACTCACAAGAATGCAGCTCCTGTCATAACAGATGATCCAGACTGAATGAGTGTGTGAACCCTTATCCCCATCCCTTATTTGTTCTAAGCCAGCTGAGAGAGGTGCACGGTATCCCTTCCCCTGCTTAACATTCATTACAGTATTGCCAAGTATCTTAAAATGCTTCTCCATAATTTTCCTAGCCATGTTTCTAGCTGTCCTGTACAATTTTTCATATTTTCATAAAATGAAAAGAATTAGACTTGCAGTAGAACTTCCCTGGATGGGTGACGCAGTGCCCTCCCGCTTCATGGAGGGTGTTCCTTCAGTCTGCACAGAAACCTTCCTACCTCTGCTCTGCTTTCTTCCCCTCTGTTACGCACCCTGTCAGAGTGTAGAGAACAGGGCTGAGTATTTGGGACAGTTTGTGTTCCAGCTGCAACTCTGTTGCTGTTCTCCGAAGATGCATGTTATTGTTATTACTTTTATTTATTTATTTATTTATTTTTGTGGTCTTTCTGCTCCTCCTGACTTTGTATCCTGAGGGTGAGGGTTAGTGTCTCCTTTTCTAGCCTCTCCTATGGACTTCCTCGGTCCCTTGTTTGTCCTTCAACGTCATTTTCCTTGTTGTGTTGCTGTGCACCCTACCTGCATGAAGCTGTCCTTTGAGGAGCCCAGCTTTTCCACCCTCAGAGCACAGGAGGATGTGTGCAAACAGGAGTTGCATTGAATGAACCAGAAGGGAGCAGTGCATGCCCATGAACCAGGCATTTTTACAATGTCTGTCTTCAGGAACTCTGAGCAAAAAATAGTATTCTAAATTTATTTTAATTCTGAGGATTCACAAACAGAGATAACTGAATATAGCATGAAACAGCAGCAACAAACCAATATTTTGTTTTCTTTACTTATATTTTTTACCCTCCTTGCTTAGCTGTTTGGCATCTTAACCATGAGGGTTTTATGTCAACCTGAAGGTGGAAGGGAAAAATCCATTCACTTGCTGTCCTCCAGCCAGGCAGTGGGAAATCTTGGTCCTGCTCAGAGATGGTATCACAGAAGGCTTTGTTGTCTGTAAAAATCAGGACTGAGGTGTGGTAGAAATCAACAGCCTCTCCCAGCCCTGAGGTGAGCAGCAGGTTCTCCGGGAACCCCGCAATCAGCATAGACACTTTAGCTCCAGAGCAAGTCTTGCCTTGTTGCCATCATATGTAGTAACAGAAGAAATCACTAGGTTGTGTTACGTTGTCTCTTTAAGTCTTTTATTGAACATAAACCTTTATAAGTGAGTGAGTATGAGATTAATGAATGATGCCATTTTTCTCAGTTAATGATGTTATTATATATGATATAAAATTGGTGCTGTTTCCCTCTTGTTGCCAATGCATTACACTAGGCTAGAGCAAGGCCCAAGAGTGCTTCATGGTTTGCTTTTTTTTCTTTGTATTTGGTTCAAGGTCTATAGGGTCTCACTACATAGATCAGACTCTTAGCGATTCTCCTGTTTTCAGCCTCCCAAGTGCTGAGATTACAGACACGAGCCTCCATGTCCAGCACAGTCTGGAGGGAAAGTGGGAATCAAACTTGGCCCCTGCGCTCTGACTAAGCAGCAGCTTTAGTCTGCTAAGCTATCTGGCTGACCACTGGTTTGCTTTATACAAAATAAAATTTAGCATGGATATTTTTTTTGGGGGGGAGATTTAGACATTAACAGATAAATTTGTACAGATAATAAATAGTTAATTTCAATAAGCTGGTGCAACAACTGTGGAAATCAGTGTGGAGATTCCTTCAAAAACGAGGATTACATGTCTGCTTTGACCCAGCTGCTCCCCTTTTGGGTCTCTTCCCAGAAGAATTAAAAACTTCACACCAGAGTGGTTTATGTACACCCACGTATACAGCAGCACAGTGTATAATAGCACAAACTGTAATTTCAAATGACTCAGATGCACATCAGCCAAGGAATGGATAGAAGAGATGTGCTCTTTTTATACAATGAAGTGCTACTCAGCCCCAAAGAAGGATAAACTTGAGACATCTGTGGGTAAATGGTAGAAGTGGAGACCATATCCATAAGTGAAACGAATCAGACTGGTGAGTAAACATCACATTGTATCCCTGGTGCGAGAAACTGAAACACTGAATAAAGGACCAACATGTATAACAGATACTGTGAAATATAAAGAAATTGTTCAAAAGGAAGAGAAACTAGAATGGAGGGAAGGGGAAAGGAAGTAAAGGGAAAAAAATACATGATAGTTACACTACTAAGTTCCCTTGGTTCACTGAAAAGAGAGCTTTGTTCTAATGTCATTTGGAGAATTTTTTTTTATGGGCATCTCTTGTACTTTGACTACTTTAAAGATAAAATATGTAGTGTATTAATTATTGTTATTCTGCTATTGTTAAGAAATTTTGTTTTGTGTTTTGTGTAACATGAAAGTTAATTTCCAATGGGTAAGGTGAACTTGGTTTTGGTATATAAAGAAAGCTTAAGTGGAATTAGTTTAATTGTGCAAGAATATCAATCAATCTGCTGCTGTCTTGCTGTCAACAGGACTCCGGTCCCTGAAGGTCTGCCTTTCCATTACTCTGATTTTCTCCCTGGATGGAGTTTCCAATATCATTAACACTCCTTACATAGACTCTTGTGAAGCTTCAACTGGGTTAAATCATTTTTACTTATGCGAAGTGGATTGGCTACAACCATTTCCCCACTATCTGCCAAGCTCAGCTGTTTTTGTTTCTTTTGAAAGTAAAACAAGGCAAGTCTGCCACAGTGCGTCAACCGGTCACTCACTGCCCTGTTTGACTGTATGGCTCTTTCTAATCATTTTTCCAGAAACTTCTTTTTCAGATGTTGGCCACTATCTACTCTACAGATGTGCTTTTTCTCCTTTCCCAGACTTCTGATTTTTGTTACTCTTTCTTTTTTTTTTATTGTTTGTTTTGATTTTACTGGCTTCTGTGTTAAAGAGTTTGCCCTGATAGTTTTCAGTGACAATCTGTTTGTCTATGTTATGGAATGCTGTTTTACAAACATACATTGTAACTCACAATACACTAACACACACACATACCTTTACACCAATAAGGACTTTCACAAAACCTCTTATGAAGGGAAAAGAGGTCCTTGTGGTATCCACAAGTTACATAAACAAGATTCCATACAATAAATAGAAACACCCATGTTAAAAACAAACAAATAAAAAAAAAAAAAAAAACAAGACTTTTTGCTTTCCTAGGGCTGGCTTAAGAACCTAGCCAAATCTGGGTGATGCAAGTCATAACATGTATTGGTTCACACAGTTCTAAAGGCAAGAACTATGTTATTAAGGGATTGTCAGGAATACTGTTTCTCTAAATATTCTGATAAATGTCCTTTTCCCTCACTTGCTCAGTCTCACAGGGATTGTCCTGTGTCAGCCTCTTGAGAGCTAGGATCACAGGTGTGGGTCACCATGCCCCACTTATTCATCAGTCTTTTCAAGTAGGACCAACAGTTAGTTTTTTAAGACATCTTCAGTACACTTTCACATCATCTTTCTCAACTAAATCCTGTGTCACCTTCAGTTCCCTTTCACTGTTTTTTTGAAATTGATTGAAAATTGAAAACATACAACAACTGGAGCACTTACAGAGAATTTGCTGCTGTAGATACAGCTACTTTCCTGTAAAATTTTAGAATCACTACAGTCACATGTAATTTGATGAAAATGGATTTTCATTTAATTAAATTTTCTTTCTGTTAATACTAATTTTTTTTGCTTGGGAAACATTGATTTCATCTGTAAAATTCTGTTTCACAGTAACAATGGTGCACATAGTTTGGGGCATAAACCACGTGGTCCATGAAAAATGAGTAAGACTCACTGTCTGGAAGCTGAAGTGGATGCATGCTGGAGAAATGCTGGCTGGCCACAACCCTTTGTTCTAGCCATGGGAGTAGAGACTAGTGGTTGATTAGTGATCTGATTAAGTAATGGTGGTGGATTCAGAGAACTTTTACATTTTAACAGCCACTTACACAGGCCAGTTCTCCACGGACTGCTGAGATCGTTTAGGGAATGCTTTCCCACTTCTGTATTTGTGCATCTGCTACTGACACAAAGTTTGTGATCAGGAAGACAGATGTGGCTGGCAAGAGGAGAACAATAGTGACTGGTCGTGAAAGAAAGATCTGTGTGCTTCCCTATGCCTGCTGTGCTTCACGGGAGTGCCCCTGGGTTGTGTGGTTGTGGGTTCATGGTCTTATCTGGGCAAGATTATGGACTTCTTGCTTTTGCATAGCACCTGTGAGATTGTTGGGGGAGAATACACTCCACAATGGAGGGGCTTGCTTTACCTATATAGAAGAGGTTTTTAGTGTGTACTTTTTTATTAGCAAAATAGATATGAACATTTATATCTAAATATTATATCTAAAGAGGGTAGATGTGTGATGTCATTAGGCATTTATTATGCAGTGTCAAGTGGTGATTTATTAATCTATCAAGGTAATGCCAAGGAAATCCATAGGAGACCTGCAGCCTGGCTTAAAACCATGGAGAGCCCTTTTCTTTGTGACTGTCCCAGCTGTGGGTCACTTATCCACAGAGGCAGGGTGATTTTGGCTTTGACTGTGGTCTTTTAAGTGATTTCTTCATGGACTACAGTACTCAACAAGGAAGCAGAATTCCCAGAAGACAAGGTTAGTGAAAAATGGCAAGTGCTCCATAGGACACAGAAAGAACCATACTTAAAATGAGAAGTATTATTATGAGCTTGCAAGAAATGGTCATTTTCACTTGACCTTTTGCATTATTCTTTATAAAATGTGCATTTTCTTAGGAACAACATAATGAAGAACGTACTGCCAACCAAGAAAAAAACCAACCTAGAACAAATAAACATCCTACAGATTTGGAGTTACAATCTGGGCAAGCAGAGATGAAAGCAGTCTTGCAACTATTTCAGGTGTGGCAAATGGTGGCTCTACTGGCCGTATGGAAAGCCTGAACTTGCAGCGCTGTTGCCAGCTGCATTGTTTACTTTTGAGGATTGCGACTGGCATTCACAAGAGCCCGACTATCTCCTAAGGAGGGAATCATGTGTTGTCTCACTGTAGTTACTTTAGGAATTTTCACAAGCAGTTGAACAAAGGCTAGTGAGTTCCAATTTGGTGCCACCAGAGTGTCCAAATGTCCATGGGGACACATGCTGAGGTGTTCACTTTGAAGGTTCAGCTGTCAAGTGTCAAGTGAGATGACATTGAACATTCTTCTCCTCACTCATTGTATGTGCCTTGAATGGATGCTACCTACTGTTTTTTTTTTTTTTTTTTTTTTTTTTTTTTTTTTTTTTTTTTTTTTTTTTTTTTTTTTTTTTTTTTTTTTTTTTTTTTTTTTTGCGGAACCAGGGATTAAACTCAGGTCCTTGCGCTTGCCAGGCAAGCACTTATTCTACTGAGCCATCTCCCCGGCCCTGATGCTACCTATTTTTATTTCCTTTCTTGCTCATACTTTCTGTGCAGCTTTATCTCCAAGAAATTGAAAGTTGGACACTTATTAGTCAGATAAGTACCGATACAATAAACTACTTAATTAAAAAGACAAATACATAAAGTAAATATATGATGAAGCATTAGATATATTTATATCTACCAATGAGAAGTAACAAAAGTTAATAGTAATATTTAGGAGAATATGTAATGTCAGGGTGAGTAGAAATTATCAGCGTTATATAAGGGTTTGTACACACACCAAGAAATTGTGTAAAACACAATGTATCAATAACTTTCAATATGTAAACAAAACTGAAAAAATTTCTGGACACCATACATATTATTATGGTTTATCAGAGAAGAAATAGAAAACCTGAAAAGATTGAAACCATAACAAAACTTCTAGTTGTAGCTCTGAGCTGAAAAGTTGGTTACTTTTATCATTACAACAAAAGAGTACACGCACTGGAAATTAATTTTCCTTGATATGTAGTTGACTCTAGGAGAAACTACCAGATGCCATAAGATGCCAGAGACACGTTGACAGTGAATCTGATGAAATTCTAGAGTGTAAATGCAGACTGGTGGGCTCCTGAATGTCTCCTGGGGACTTCACTGGCTTGCACAGGCATTCCCTCCTGGGCCTTCCAAAGTGCTCAGTGGGAAGATAACAGGAAGGAAGTGGGGTGGCTTGACCCCCACTAATCCCTTCAATATTTTCCCTTAAGCCCTTCTCCAGAAGGAAGGATTTCTCCAAAGGACAATTCTGAAATCTTTTCCCAGCTGGGAGACAGTAATTTGGTCCAGAGTTGATGTTAAAGATTTCAGAACCTTAGTACCCATTATTTTAGATAATCTGTCTGAGATTCAGTGAAAAATTTACAAGATATGCCAAAAGACAAGAAAAAATATGTAATCTTAAAATGCAAAGCAGTCCTAAGGAGCAGACTCAGATATGACACAGAATTAGCAATAATCCAATGAAGAATTAAAAATTATTATTCTTAACATATTAAAGATACTAATAAAAAACTGCAGGGCATGTGACTCCATGGAAGTAATGTAAGCAAATATATATGGAAAAATCTAATAAAAAATAAAGAGAAATGATAAAAGACAAAAAGCACAATTAAAGAAATAAAGAATGTCTTTATAAGACTAACAGGTAGACTTAACACACTCAAGGAAAAGTAGCTGATGAAGTCAAAGATAAATTAATAAAAATTTCCAAAATGATATGCAGAGAGAAAAAATGGAAGAAACAAGACAATTCTAGAACTTTGAGACTCTATAATAGATACTATTAACACATAACTGGGTTACCAGGAGGAAAAGAATGAGAGAAAAAGACAGAAGTAGTGAAAGTAATACTAGTTGAGAGTATTGTGAATTTAATAGCAGACAAAAAAGCATAGTTTCAAGAAGCAGAGAGAACACAAGTCAAAATAGCAAACAAAGAAAGAAAAGCTGACACCAAAAATATCCGAGCTGAGACAAATTTAAACTTCAGAAGACCAACATAAAACAAAAAACCTTAAAGGAACCTGAAAACAAGGGACATAAGTGAATCAAAAGTCAAAATTCTGCTTCTTTCCTATCTCCAACCAACTATACCTCCTTCTCTAACAAGGTTCCATGGTCATGTTCACCACACTCTCAAGATACACATGATCTCTGTTTCATACAAAGTCTTCCAGGATGTTGGAAAAAAAAATGAAAGAGGAAAACAGAGCCCAGGGAAACCACAGCATACGGAAACGGTAAGGAATTCTCAGTATTTACAAATATGAGAAAATCCAAAGTTCAATATTAGTAACTGAATAAAGCTGTGAGCCTTAAAAACTACATTATCTCTAAGTAGGATTTATCTTTAGAGATAGTTCAACATTAAGAAATCCATCAGGTTAGAAAGCTGATTAACAGAACTGAAACATCGCTGCCCCTGCGGTGTGAGTGGTGGTCCTCTTCTAGAAGCTTCGTTCATGCCTGGCCGCCTTGGCGTGGCTGGCCATGGGGTGAATCCTCTAAAACTCTGAGCTGGAATAAACCTCTCCTTTAAATTGTGGGAATCACAATGTAATACTGTGTTTCAGGGCTAAGCAAGTGACTGATGGGTGTTATCTTATAAAAGTAAACACTGCAGAATTTGGAACTTTCAAGTTTTCATGCATTAGGACCTTCATTTTATAAATATTAAACATCTACACTAGCCAGCCCTGATCCTACCATCACACTACAGGTATTGTCTATAAGCAAAATACACACTAATGGGTACTATTATGGTGGATGCTATGCTGTGGTATGGAAAGCCCAGAAAAAAACTGGTCACTTTTGTCAGGAAGGAGTTTGAAGAACAGAAAGCTGGGAGAAGAAAGTCCAAGTAAACTACCCTTGATAACTTGGAGTGAACCCCAGCACTTGGGACAGAGAGGGGAAGGATTGCTGTGAGTTTGAAGCCAGCCTGGACTATATATCAAGACCTTGTCTCAAGCCTCACATCCTCAAACAAAAATGTGGAGTAAAATGATTCATCTTTCATAGATTCCAAGCACTGTTTTTCATTGAAAATTTGTTGGACCTTAGAAGTCATCTGTCTATGTCCAGTTATGACCCAACCCCATTACCATCAGAGCCCAGTTATGCAAGGTGAATAATGGAGATCTAACATCACCTGCTTCTGAAACCTTCCTGTTTACTACTGCCTGTGATGGTTAACTCTATGTATAATCTTAATTTGGTAAAGGGATGCCCAGTTAGCCTATAAAACATTTCTATCTGTGAGGGTGTCTGTCAAAGAGATTAGCATTTAAATCAATGGGCTCAGTAAAGAAGTTTGTGTGAGCCTGCAAATACAGTACACTGTGGATCCAAAGAAAACAAAACAAAACAAAAGAACACATTTTTAAATCTCTACCTAAGCTAGGACAACCACTGAATACTGCCCTTGCACATGGGTGCTGCTGATTCTTGAAACTTTGATGCATACAGTGATTTACACTGTTGGCTCCCCTGGTTCTCAGGCCTTTCAGTGGGGACTGAAACAGTACCATCAGCTTTCCTGAAGTTCGTCCTTGTGAAGGCAGATACTAAGATTTCTCAGTCTCTGTAACATGAGTTAGTCTCATATATATTGTTGTTTTTGGTGCCTCTGGAGACCCTGACAAGTACAGTGCATCGTAGCGCTCCTTCCCGTGTACTTTTTGTCATGGTCATGTCAGCCCAATCAGGGGCCTCTGGTGTGACAGATGATTTAATTCTGAATACAGAGGTCTTAGTATTCCCATAATGTGTAAAAAACATTTTGTTGGTAGTGGGGTATTCCTTCCGAGGGGCCCTCGAGGAGCACAGGCTTCAGCAGGGGACCCCGGGAGCATCCCTAGAACAGCATCCGCTGCCATGGGAAATTCCTTGCCACAGTCTTTCTGAAGAACTTTCCATAATCTGTCTTGTATCAAATACTCCTTCCACTGGCATCTACCAATAACATTCAAATGAGGGAAGTATTTGTGCACTAACATCTGCTAAGCAATTGAGGAACTTTAAAGAAAATATTTATTTGATGAGGGATTTTGGAGGTGGACAAAGAGAAGGATTAGAAATTTCCTCTCTCTGGACCATTTACAGAAATTTAAAAATTTTACCAGTAACATCTGTTTGGCCAAAATTGATTTGTTTTGAGATTTTTCTGGTTTCCTAGGTAAACCTATGAATGTGCTGAAACCTAAGGTACTTGAAGATGTATTCTTGAAATGTGAAATGTATCTCTTTTTGTAAAAGCTAAAAAAAAAATTCAAATAGCTCAGTGGATTAAAGTGCTGGCTCCACCCCCCGGCAACTGAGACTGTGAATGGTGGTGCAGGCCTGTAATCCCACCATTTGGAGGCTGTAAACAGGAGGATCACTATGAGTCCGATCTGTACAGTGGGATCCTGTACACCCTGTCCTAAAATACAAAAAAAAAAAAAAAGAAGAAAGCTAAAAAACATCTTGACTTCTTGGTTAATAAGCATACATTGAGTTATATTGTACTGCTTATATACTCTTCCTATTTTGCACTAAGGAGTTCAATTTGTATTTTTAGTCTTAATAGCAGAATTCAAAAAGGAAGGCTTTTTTCTCTTTTTATTATTTGAATCATATATCCTATGGCTTCGTCTTCCTATTCCTGTGCAGATTGCCTTGTTCTGAGAAATAAGTAATTTTAGGAGTTGGTAGTTAGAGAACTGGATCTATTTTATATCTGCTTCCACGTATTACTCCAAGCCCTGATAAAACCCATATTTTGGTACAGCTTATGTTCGTCATTTCTGATGTACTTTTTTAGTAGATGAGTAATGCTTAAAAATGCTGTCATAATTCAATTTTTCTTTCTTAAATAAATAGATTATTGCTTCATAAATTAAACTAACCAAGGGAATGGTCTTTTTTCCTGAAACATAGTTTGAAATATTTGTTTTGTGGTCATGATCAATTTGCTAGTATAGAAACTAGGTAGATTGTAGTAAATGAACTTCCAGGATTGCCTCAAAGGGGAGAAATAACTTCCCTGGGTTTCTGCAATAAGGTCCTCTGTGCTGGCCTGACCCAGAGGAGCATTTTGATTTCAGCTCCTCTCCGGGAACCTGTAGCAGGAAATTGCAGGAGTTCCAGGTGCCTCTGAAGTTCACATAGCAGAAATTTTCATAGTGAGTTAGATAGACATAGCCTTATAGGAAAGAGTTGCACTGGCTCGGGTTTCCACATTTTTCCTGACCGAACAAAGAATATGTCCTGTTGATGATGAGAATTCTGTCCTTTTTTTCTGGCTTGCTTTTCATGGACATGACAAGCCAGTGATTTTAAACTTTGTCTTGTGCCATGCTGGAAGAATGGACCCACAGAGCTCATTATGATAAGACAAAATTCTAGGATGTTAAATATTTTGGAAGAGAGACAACTATTCCAGAAGCCGCATGTCAAGCTAATGTATGATCCCTGCTCAGGTTCAAAGTGGTTGTGTTGGATAGAGATTCTATGAGGAAATAAGGCAAAAGAATGGAGGGGCAGACAATGTGTAAAAGAGAGAAAGGGATGTGGTAACTGACTAGGTGATTTAAGAAATTTGACTTGAGAAAATTGGTTCATTTTTTTTATTATTAATAACAGCGTCGGTACCAAGTCCCAGGGTGTCCTCTAGCAGTTGGAGATATGGCAGGGAGAGAGAATTACTGCTTTTCAACCCATATGTCTTCCAAATGCCCAGGACATTGCCTGCCTCATAGCAGGTGATTAGTAAATATTTGTTGAGGGATACTATAAATAAATATTAATAATGAGAGTGGTGGTACCTGGGTTCATGAAATTAGTTTTTTCCCCAATTCTGGTCTCAAACCAAATTGATTGTGAATCAAATCAAGTGTCTCCATAAGGTCAACATTGAATCTAAACATTGGATTGGATTTGGTTCATGACCAGTTCGATTTGCAACCAGACTTGGGGAAAGAATTAAGTTTGTGAACTGAGGTAACACTGTAATTTATAGTATATCTGTGATGGGTTTCATAAGTTTTTCAGTGCTTGTTGCTTCATTTCTATTTATGCATTACTATAATTTGCCTCTGTGACTTTGGGTTCATTTGAGAGGAAACGCTTTTGATTACAGAAATATAACTAGTCAGGACTGATCAGATTGAAATCTAACATAGGCACCTAATTTAATGAGGAGAGAAAAATTTTCTAAACAGGAGCATGTGTAATTATGCTAAATTTCATGACTTCAGGGTCATAAATGGATTTTGCTGGATGTTCATCTGACATGAATTAATTCCAGTTGTTGCTGACTGTTAAGGAGAGGCTTGCAGGGTCCTTTATAATAAGAGGACATTAATTCCTGTTAAATTATGATGAGCCTCCTGCGGAATCACACATTTCATTCGTATGGATGCTGCTAATAAGGAGACAATGAAAGACCAAGATGATCAGATGGACGCTTTTGCCGCAGAGATTGATGAGGAGTGAACCTCCCCCATCCCATGAGGCAGGGAAAAGCTTTAGAGTATGTGGGGGGGGTGTTGGTTTGGGCTGCTGGAGCAGCTTACCACTGAGTGAGGGTTTCAGACAGCACAATACATTTTTTCAGGAAAAAACTTGGTAGTTCAAGGTCAAGGATCCAGTAGATTCAGTTTCTGGTGAGATTTCTCAGAGGGCTGCTTTGTCCCCACATTCATGGCCTTGCTTCTGATCCCTCCAGGAGGGAGACAGCCAGTGAGCCTGAAAGCTCTTTGATGTCTTTCCTTTAAGGAAATTAACCCTGCACAATCCAGGCCCCTGCTCGCTCTTTTGCCTGAACCTAAATTACCCCCCTATAGTTCCTGAATCTGATCACAGTCCTGTTACTGGTTAAGGCCTCAACAGCACGAAATCATGGTGAAGGTTTAAATCTTTAAAATGCAGTTCTGCAAAAATAAAATCAAAATGAATAAATAAATAAATCTTGAAAATCTATTGCAGTAAAGACACCCTGCCATCAGCTCTCCCAAAGTGCACTGCCTTGCTTCCATCGCAGTAGCCCCACTGTTCTTGCCACTGAATTTCTGAGGTACTTGTGCAAGTTTTCTTTCATAATTGTCCTTAGTTGTGCTGTTGTTGCTGCTTCTATCTCCTGAATGATTCAAAACATTTACATTTTATGACCAGAAGTCACGTGGTGCTACATCTGGTGAATTAGGAATGAGGACACACTGTCAGTTTTTTACTGGATAGAAATTGCCATAAATGGGCCAGCCAAATAGCTCAGCAGATTAAAACGCCTGCAAGCAGCCATAGGGGCTGGGCTTCGATCCCCAGACCTGCTGTGCTGGCCCCACCCCTTGGTCACCTCACCCCTTGGGACTGAGATAGCAATTGGGACTGAGCTTGGTGATGGGAGCCTGCAATCTCAGCTCTGTTTTTTTTTTTTTTTTTTTTTTTTTTTTTTTTTTTTTTTTTTTTTTTTTTTTTTTTTTTT
>PVKA01005319.1:5517-25898 GCA_004027165.1 Ctenomys sociabilis
TATATATATATATATATATATATATATATATATATATATATATATATATATATATATCACTCAGCCATACAGAAGGATAAACTTGGGACATCTATAGGTAAAGGAGTACAACTTAAGGCTCATAAATGGAATAAACCAGACCCATAACAAAAAATATGTTCTTTCATTTTTCTGGATTGCCTCTTCATTTCTTTGCTATGCAAACACATTTTAATTTGATATGGCCTCAATTGTTAGGATTTTTTTTTCTGGTTCTGTGAAGAATGTCATTAGAATTTTGATGGAGACTGCATTGAATCTGTAGGTGGCTTTTCATAGCATGATTTTTTTTTTTTTTTTTTTTTGGTCCCCAGGGATTGAACTCAGGGCCTTCCACTTTCCAGGCAAGCGCTTACTCTACTGAGCTATCTTCCCAGCTCAACATGATCATTTTAACAATACTAATTCCATAAAAACCATCAACTTAGAAGGTCTTTCCATCTTTCTTTAGTGTCTTCTTCAATTTCTTTCTTCAGTGCCCTGGGAGTTTTATCATAGAGGCTTCACTTCCTTTGTTAGGCTGATCACAAGATCTTTAAATTTTATTATGTAGAAAATGTATTGATTTTTTTTTTTTTTAATGTTGACTTCACATCCTGCTACTGGACTGAATATATCAGCGCTAAAACTTAGTCTTTTGGTGGAATCTTTAAGTTCTTCAAATTGTGGGATCCGATTCTCTACAAAACAAAGATGGTTTGAATTCCTCTGTCTATATTCATATCTTTTTTTTTTATTTCTTTGTCTTGCCTAATTGCTCTGGACAGCATTTCGAATTGAATGTGAGTGGTAAGTGTAGACTCTCCCATTCCTGATTTTAGAAGAAATGCTTTCAGTTCTTCTCCATTCAGTATGTGACAGACCATTCTGAGAACTATCATATCTTCATTTTCTAATTATATTCTCCTTGGTACTACTGTACTAGTAGCATAAAATATTTCTCAACTATAATTCATAAATGTTTATTCTTTTTTTTTGCAGAACTGGGGATTGAACTTAGGCCCTTGCGCTTGCCAGGGAAGCACTTATTCCACCGAGCCATTTCCCCAGCCCCTCATAAATGTTTAAAAC
Source organism: Ctenomys sociabilis (assembly GCA_004027165.1). Classification (NCBI taxonomy): domain Eukaryota; kingdom Metazoa; phylum Chordata; class Mammalia; order Rodentia; family Ctenomyidae; genus Ctenomys; species Ctenomys sociabilis. The sequence continues at coordinate 6,628 of PVKA01005319.1, forward strand.
GTAAGTTTACATACAACTGTTATGTCCTTGTATATAAAATCAAATTTTATTTTCTCCCTATTCCATTAATTTAGCATATTACTTATACATCTGTTTTTGAATTCCTACTTTTTACAAAAAGATCATATTAACTCAGACAGCTAGCCATTCTTAAGTCTCTTAAATTCTTTTCACTCTATTATTTCACAGACAATTTCTTTCATTCTTTTTTTTTTTTACCAAACCAGCGATTGAACTCAGGCCTGTAAGTTTGCCAGGCAGGCACTTATTCTACTGAGCTATCTCCCCAGCCCCAACAGACAGTTTCCTTAATGCCAGTTTTGGTTGGCGTCTCATCTAAGCAGCCCTGCAACATCAGGCCCCACAGAGATGAATTTTTTTTCTTCACAGGCCCTTTTCATTTTAGATGATTTCTCTTCTGTAGCTTTGACTGTCATCCACATAAAGTGTTAAAAGATAGTGAAAACTCTTTAACATTAAAAAGATTGAAATCCTCATAATAGTATCTGCACAATAAATAATTATTTTACATTCATTTATTTAACATTTTTCAGGGACTAGAAAGACAACTGTTTTCCAAAGCCACGTTGTGATGTAATTTTCAAGACACTGTTAAGTTGTTGATTGCCTCATAAAACTATAGTGGAATACATGGGCTTAGAACAATCATGACTATTTTGCTCACAAATCTGCACTCTGGGCAGGGCTCAACAAAGTGGCTCATCTCTGCTCCCCATGGTCTCAGCTGGGGTGGCTGAGGTCGAAGCTGGAGGGTCCACTTTCAACATGGCTCACTCAGGTGCCCAGCAAGAGGGAAGCTCAGCCACGCCTACAGCCAGGGGACCCACTTTCTCTTTCTGTGGGCTCCTCCAGGAACCTCTTGGCTTTCACACCAGTCACTGTTCCAGAAGCAAACTTTCCAGGACAACAAGCAGATTTGCTTGCTGTTTCTATGACCGAATCTTACTGGGAGCAGTCACAATAGCTTGCCCAGGCTCAAGGGCGAAAGAGACATAGACCTCATCCCTTGGGTACAAAAGAGCATATGGAGATGAGATCCCAATTCAGTTGGTTACAGTGACTAAAGTACCAAGTCACTGTCTGTAGGTTAATTCTAGATCATCCTCATAATCCAAGGGCAACCCATATGCCACGGCAATTCAAATCAGTGCAATTTTCATCTCCCTGCAGATATTTAAGGGTGGTAGAAAAACTGCTTTCATCTCTACCTTATAATAATTAATGTACTATATTTTTTGTGCACGCACAGAAATACATAGGTGTATATATATATTGTATAAGATAAGAATGTGCTCTCACAACAGCTCTAAGAGTAAATAATTTTTGAGAGTTAAATCTACACTCCTGTTACTAGTTTGTATGTTTCCCCCCCACCCCCCGGGACTTTAAAGAAAGAAGTAAAGCAAGCAAACAAAACTCCCCAGCTCACTTCAAATATATATTATATACTTGGCCGGGGAGATAGCTCAGCAATCTAAGCATTTGCCTGGCAAGCATAAGGATAGGGTTCGATCCCTGGTACTGTATGCCTTGCTGAACATTAAAACCAGATATGGTGGTACATGCCCGTAATCCCAGTGCTGGGGAGGCTGAAACAGGAGGAAGACTACGACTCTGAACATGCAGGGGCTGGGGTGCAGGGGCTGAAGGTTCAATCCCCAGGCATGCCATGCAGGCCCCACTCCTGAGATGCACTGAGATGGCAATTGAGAATGGGCGTGATGGTCTGCACCTATAATCACAGCTCTTGGGAGGTTGTAAACAGGTGAGTCACTATGAGTCCGATCTAGTAGTGAGACCATGAACACCCTGTTGACCCTTCCCTATAGTATAAAAAAGAAATTCAATGTAACCTTTCCGGAACTCAGTATGACTACCTAACACACAGCAAAATGTAGCTTTTAGAATCATCTCTCACAGGCAGAAAATAAATAAATCAGCCTGTGACATTCTCATATTTCCAGAGTCACAAAAATTTTACTATGCCATAAAAGACCCCCCCCCAAATTGTATTTTCTTCCAAATACAAATTATACACAATGTCACCTTGCTTTCCCAAGAAAGCACTTTCCTGGGCCTAAAGCTCACTCCCTCATCAGAGTCCTAACCGCTCAGATTATGGATCTTTTCTTGACCCTGGCTGTAGAGACCTAGCTGGGTTTAACTTGGTGATCTTGGAAAAGACTTTGAAAACTGATTTGCTCTCTAGCCTTACCTACACATATGCATTTCTTTCATGGTATCAATTTCAGATAAAATTTTTAAACATAAAATTCTTTAAATAGGAAACCAGAAAACACACACTATGTTTTATCCTGAAAACTTAAGACTGGTGAACAAAACTCATAGTTTCACATCATGTACGTGTGTTTCAGTAAAGAGTATGAGGGAGAATTATCCAGTAAGCTTAGTTGACAGACAGCATGAAAAGAGTAAGTTGGGCAGAGAAAAACATAGCTGATTAACTGATGACCTCATTTTGGTGCACAGCAACAGTGTCCCCATCAGTGTCCCCAACCCTTCTGTGCTGTTGGTGGGAATTCAGGTAACACTGCTGTGGGAAGTAGTATGAAGATTGCTCAAAAAACTTAAACTAGACATTGTTTTCGACTTAGCTCTTTCTCTTCTAGTTGTTTCCCAAAAGAGTTTAAAACATTATATTATGGTGATGTGTGCACACCCATATTTATAGCAGTACCACTTGTTGTAGCTGGATGCTGGAAGCAGTCCATACATCATCCATTGACAGAAGAGTGGATGAAGCCAGCGTGGTGTTCACCCGTAACCTAGTACCACTGCCAGGCTCAGCTGTCACCTCCTCTGGGAAGCGCATTTTCCCAATGTCCCAAATACCTCAAGGCAATAGTCTTTCTTTCTCCATTACTACAACACCTTGCATCTTTTTTTTTTTTTTTTAATGCTTCCGGTGTAGCTTTTGGTAGATATATATGTGTCTTCCTCATTTGAGATTAAATTCAACAGGACAGGGACAATGTCTTCTCATCTTATGCTTTTCTCTTAGCATACACTCCCTGATCCCTGACACTAGATTTATGCACATTAGGCTTTAAATGAATAGTGAAGATGTCAGACTCCTCCTTCCTTGAGTCTCAGATCTACGGCCTCTTCTCTGAAAACTGAACTGAAAAGCATTTCCAGCCCTTCCACAAAGTAACCATCTTGTTCTATCTGTTTCATAGTCCTTCCAACTTAGTTGATATGGGTACTTGTTTAATCTTTGTTTCTCCAGATAAAATGTGAGTACCATGATAGGGCCATCCTTGTTCATGACTGAACCCTTAGCCCCAGGAGAGTAAATAGCAATTTGAACACTCAGAGATGTTTCTTACTTGAGTCATTGTACCTTGCAGGGCCCAAGTAGGACAATAACAGAGGAAGTAATGTGTCCCCAGGGGCCCTTGTGGAAAGAACAGGTAAAGGAGGGGTTGACTTTTGAAACTTAAGAATGTGATATTTAGGCACAACTGTTAGTGTCGCTCTTTATTCCACTTCCCTGTTCTGGAGATCCCCAGCTAAGAATGGGAGAAAGCCCCACCTGGTGACTGAAGCCCAAATCACTTCCCCAACTAACTATGGTATGTGGAAGGGCTTAAGCAGATGCCAGAGCCACAGCTGAAGCAGAACTCATGAGGTCTCAGTCTACCTGGATAGTTTAGACAAGACCTGCTTCCATGGCAGGTCTGTCACATGACATGCCCCTAGGCAGCAAGGACTCTTCCTGTCCTTAATGAAAGACTCTTTCTGGCCTCCTGGAAAAATAACAAGGACCCTGCACTATTGGAATGATACAAGCAAATGTTTTAATTATCTTCATGGGGGTGGTCTTTCTGTTTTGTACCCTCGTTTACTAGTTCATATGTGGAGTATGTAATGTTTACATTATCTTGTGAGAAGTTGGTTCACCTACATGACACATCTCAATTCCTTTTTCATCTTCTTTTCCTTCCTTCCTTTCTTCCTCCCTTCCTTCTTTTTTCCTTCCATCCCATTTACCCCATTCTTGATCTCTTTCCTTTTTTTTTTTTTAATACATGTTTGCAGTTCATAAGTTTAACATTCCTTGTGTGAGTTAAGTACGTGCACATAACGCATCCCAGCTTCATTTCTCCTCTGAGACAGGGTTTCACTAAACAGTTAGGGCTGGTCTGGACCCACTATGTAGCCCAGGTTGGCCTTGAACTCCCACTGATCCTCCTGCCCAGCCTCCTGAGTGCTGGGATTACAGTGCTGGTTCCTCTTTTTTATCCCCATCCCTTCCCTCCCTGCCACCTCCCTCTGTCTCTGGATCTTTCTCCCTTTTTTCCATTACATATAGTTTTACCTTTTACTTTTGCTCTGGGCTTCTCATATAACAAAATCATTGCCTTGTTTAAGCTCGTGTGTCTGATGAGACAGTCTTTGACTCGGCTCATTCACAAGTCTGTATCAGGCCTGGGAATGACTCACAATTTGGGAAGGATCTGCTAGGCTCTTTAGTAGGGGCAGCTCATGATCACTGCAGAACAAAAGTGTCTTGCTCTTTTTTAGTTTGGAGATGGCAGACGTCCCCCTCAATAATATGGAGTGTGACATGTATTGGGGTTGAACAGGGAACAATTTTTTTTGGCATACATATGTAACTTTGGTGTTAAAAAATATATAGGAGCTATCTATGTCTTAGTATTAAAGTATCAACTCAATTTCTCATTTAAAAAAATAGTTATTTCGTCCAAAATCTTGACTGTTTCATGGTCTATATCCAATTCATTAGCATGTCTTTTCAGCTATTTCTCCAAAGCCTATCTGCAACCTGACTACCTCCCACCACCTTCCCTGTTACTTCCTTGACCTCAATTTCCATTTTCTCTCCTGTGGATTATTAGTATCCGCCTCACAGCGCCCCTGTGCTCACCTTAGATCATCCCACGTGTTTGCTGAGAACTCTCCAGCAGGGTCTGTCCCTCCACCAGCCGCAGTCCTCACAGTGGTCACATGGCTGCTCTCACTTTTGCCCTGCCCCTCTTCAACATCTCCTCCGCCCATCACGAGTCCTTCTCACCTTGGTGTTCCCTGCAGTGTTCCTCATGCAAATACCTACATGACTTGCTCCTTGGTTTCCTTAAAATTTTGCTCAAGGGATAATGCTACACCCTGGCATTATTTCCCATCACGCTCCTCCCCATACCCCTTTTGTATCATTTGCTTATTTACTGTCTGTCTGTCCCTAGCAAAATGAAAGCAGAAATTTTTCTGTTCACTTCTCTATTCGCCATCTCTAAAGCCCTGCCTGGAGCACTAGCGTTCACTAAATAATGTGTGATGCATTCTAACTGCATATTGTTCTGATTCCCCTTCACCCTATGCTGAGGCCGTATTTTATCATCTATCTCAGGGCCTCACTAATGTCTTTCAAATGAATTAATTAAGATGTTTTGAAAAGAAACCCCTAGTTCCATTTGTTATTTAAAGATTGATGTTGTATTCACATCAAGTAGCAATTAATGCCACAGATGGTGTTATTTTTAAGTTTGTTTGAGATGACAAAAATAACTATAATCAAATATTCGTATTAAATAATGACTTTTAATCTTATTTTAAAATTAGAATTATGCTCTGAAAACCACTAGCAGACTGGGGCTGACACTTAATTCTTTAGATATTGAACTAAAATTTTTTAGTTGGCTGCAAAATTTAGTCTTCTCGCTGTCTTGTTTTATTTTTCCCATTTCTGCAAACAGAGAATAAAGAGAAACATTCACCCTCACAGAACAGCGTAGCACACAGAAGTGAGTAGTCCTGCACACTAAGCGGATTAAGCACACAAAGAAGATAATTAACTTGCTGAAGCCCCATGGAAAATCACGCAGTAGAAAGACTAGCATTTGGACTTTCTGTTATCCTAAAAAAAAAAAAAAACACTGACTAGTTCAATAAGTACAAATTCATGCCTCAGAATTCATTTGTAGCTCTACATGCTAACAAATTAAAAACTGTTCAGCCCTAAACATAACACAATGAAAACAAAAATCATTTACAAAAGTGGCTTGTTCTTAAATATAGATTGCAATTGAGTTTAAGACCACAACACACTAAATGTTTTGTTGACATCTTTAAACTCATTCACTACAATAATAAAACTATAGAATAAAATTTCAGTGGGAAAATAATGATGATACGGACATACTAGAGTTACTTATTTAATATAGATAATGTCTAAAAATTAAATATGCGGTGTAGCTCTGCAGTAGAATGTATGCTTAGGTATGAAATCCTAGATTCAATCTGTAGCACAGAAAGAAAAGAAAATGAAGGGTCTAGGGCTGGCCAGATAGCTCAGGGGATTAAAGTGCCTGCTTAGGCAGACTCAGGGACTGGGGCTCATCTCTGGCATGCCACGCCGGCCCCACCCCCAGGGCGCACTGAGACAGCAATTGATACTGGGCGTGGTAGCACACGCATATAATCCCAGCGTTTGGGAGGCTGAAAACAGGAGCATCACTACAAATCTGATTTGTGTAGCCAGACCCTGGAGACCCTGTACTAAAATACAAAAGAGAAGAGAGAGAGAGAGAGAGAGACAGAGAGAGAGGACGTCGAGATAGCTCAGTGGACTAAGCACCTGCTTAGGCAAGCGCAGGGGCCAAGGTTCAATCCTTGGAATCACATGCTCCTTTTGCCTTGACCCCAGACACACTGAGCTGGTGACCGAGTCTTGGCGTGGGGGTATGTGCCTATAATCCCACTGCTGGGAAGGCTGAAAACAGGAAGATCACTATGAGTTCGAGCTGCACAGTGTGACCCTGCACAAAACACAAAAGAAGGAAAGAGAGAGAGAGAAAAAAGAAAAATCCTAAAGCTTTGTTTTCAGTCACTTATTGGACACTTTCTATAAGTAGAGAAATTGTAAGTGAAAGGTGAAAGATTTATACGATCTGAAAAGAAACCAGAGTATTTGTAAGTGATTTTAATTTTTTCCTTTGAGCTTTTAGAGTATTTGAAAAGTTCTATTAAGAACAGGTTTTCTGTATGAAAGAAAAAAATTACTAAAATTAGCATGTACTCACTATCCTTCTCTACCATACTAACTACTATAGATTATAATATTTAATCTTAAAATTTAGACTAGAAATATATTTCATGTGCTTTCATAAGCAAAAGTTTCAGTTAATCTCGGAGAAAAAAATAATTCTAAATCTATCAGATTGGATTCATTCCCAAATACTGTTTATTGGAAATTGGAAATGTAGTAATAGGTAGATATAACATCAACCACCTAAAGAGGAAAACAAAGAGGAATCATTTTGGACAAGTAATCAGACTTTGGAAAGAAAAAGAAGAGAAAGAGAGCAAGCACTGCTAGAGAGAATTGGAGATGCCTTCGGGGCCTACCACACACTAAATGCAAAGAAAGGTGGGAAATGGCAGTAGTTATTTTTTAAAATTTTTCCAAAGGGCCCCTCATATTCTAAAATCTTAGGAATATTCATTAGTGTCTCCAAATACATCATTTCAAATAAGTTTTAGAAACACTCTGATACAAATACAGGTGTTTAGAACACTTTTCACATGAATATCTCCTATCACCTTGAAAGTTTGGTACAACCCAACTCCTGTGTGAATCTTGGGCCTGTTGCCAGTGCAGTAATTATGTATAGCCAAAGAAGAGGACAGCTGTTTCCTAACCTTTGAATTACACCAGATAGACTAAGGAACAACTCTTCTATGCAAGCCTTGAGCTCTGAATCAAAACTGAAAGCAAAAGAAAATTCAATTCTCTGCCCCCTTTATTTATTTATTTATTTTTGCAGAGCCAGGGATTGAACTCAGATCCTTGTGCTTGGCAAGGAAGTGCTTATTCTACTGAGCCATCTCCCCGACCTTTAAGTGGTGGTTGATGCTACTTAGAATAGAACTAATTGAGATGATATTAATAAACAGTTCAGAAAATTGATTAGAATTCTAAATTATTGGAGCTTCAACTTTCCTTATGTGTACTGAAATACCTTCTAAATATAAACAATATATTATGATTTGTTAGTTGAAAAATGTGGGAATTATGCAATCTACTAATTTATAAATGTGTGATACGTGTGAAGACACTGCCATCTGGTGGTTTAAGGAAATAATACATTGTTGTTTAGCATGGGCCAAAAACTTTAGTAAACCCATTAGCATTCCTCAGTACGCTATTTACTAACCAAACACTGCTGTTTTTTTCTAAAATTTTATTGAGAAACAAGTAGCAATGAGACAGTTTCACATCAAATTAGTAGGACAATTTCAATAATTAATACATTGCATATTGTTTTCTTAGTGGTTAATTGTACAAGATGCAGACATGATATTCCATTTACAAACACTATTAGAACAGATCCCTTTATTCATTGAATTAAGAAAATGTACCTGTATATCTATCTTGACTATTTTGAAAATACAGATACAAAATGGTCATTCATTTGTATCCCCTTTTTTGTTTGGTTTTATCAATTAAATATTATAGCTGTGTGAATTCAGCAAAATATTCCAAAATAGTCCAGTAGTCCATAATAGTATTGGGTTTTCTGTATGTCTGGCAGTGTCAGAAGTTGTTGACTTGACTCTTTTACACCTCAACATAATAATATGGTTTTACTTCTACTTCGGTTTAATACTTTTCTGCTGGATGGTTAAGACCAAGATAAAGCAAGATTTACATAACAAGAATTATAACTTTTGCATCTGATTAGTCAGTCAAATCCCCTCAGGATTTATCCTGAGACCCTATACTGCAGTTTGTAGATACTTTGTGTCAGCCATGTGGATGAGTCAGGGCCATTACTTGACCAATTTGCTTTCTGTGAAAGCCTGAGAGAATGTTTTCTGTCCAAGTGACTCCCCTTAGGCACACTCTACATCATTGATCACTTTCCTGTTTGGCCCCATAGTCTCCATGATCAGAAAATTTGGGACACAACTGAGTTGCATGATGTACAGGTTCTCATATGTCCTGAGTCTTAATTGACCTTGAAAGGCTAGGGCTGTCCTTATAGCCCTCCTTTTTCTCTAACTTTTGGTCTGCAGACTTAGGTTGTTAACACTCCAGAAGAGAAGCTTATTGTTATGACCATACAACCTAGGCTGTTGAGCTTAACCTCATTGTCTGTCTGACTATCAAACATTTTAGGTTTAACATGGAACAGGTATTTTTCATCAAGAATTGATATGCTAAACTTTAAGTCCTTACAAAATATAACATAAAAAATTAAAATATATTTAAAAAATAGGAATAAACAATTATATATGTTTACACATAAGTTTAGAAATCTAACCATATACAGCACTGTAGCAGGACAGTCCCACATCACTCCTTTTCCTCTCTCCTGCCCTCATTCACCATCACTCTCCTTTTTAAACAAATAGAGAGACAGCTTGGCAGCAACCAGCATGTCATGACAAGCAGCACCTATTCAAAAGACCAGAATGACAGGCACTCCCAGCATGAACTTACTACTACAAATTGTCATCTTCAGTGCAGTTGCTTAGTTCACGGGTATCAACATATATAGTTAGGGTGAGAAGCCTTCCAATTAACTGCTAGATTTGAAAATCTTCTTAAACACTGCTATTTCAACTCAGGAACCAAGCAAATTCAGATATAGAAATATATGTAACTTTTAATATATTCATAATTATTCAGATAGTTTTTCCATTCAGATTGTAGAAAAATTTGAAACTATGTAAAAGTACAGAAAAGAAATATTTAATGCCACTACCTACAGACAGTCAAAGTTAACTTTTTAAAAATTAGTTAATTTATTTGGCATATAGTCTTATGATGCAGCTTGGACTCACAGTGATTCTCCTGCCTCAGACTCCCCATAGCTGTGATTACAGACATGCACCATCTCACTTGGCTTCAGGGACCATCATGGCATGGTGTTGGCACAGTGTGCAGTACTGGGGATCGAATCCAAGTCCTTGCACTTGCCAGGCAGAGGATTAGACCACTAAGCAATCTCGCCACCTCCAAAGTTAACATTTTAACAAATTTTTTTCATCTTTTTTCTATGTATGCATTGAAGTATTTTTTTCTTATAATTGACATCATAGATATTTTAAGTAGTAACTTGAAAGCACTGATGTTAGTGTATTTTTCATATGTCACTATCATTTGCTATAGTTTGAGAAGGGAATAAAATATGCATATACATGAATGTGTGTGTACTGTTTGATACATTGAATCAAGTTGAAAAGTTTAAAAGGAAGCCAGGGTCTTTACCTTGTAAACATCTCCAACCTGTGGAGGGGACATAGACACTGTGGGTTCCATAGCCCCACTGTAGGGAAGCCTGCTTATAATATAAGGAAAGGAGAGAGGCAGCTGCTGTTGCTCCTCCCTTTGCTTTTTTCTGTTTTCTGCCACTATAAACTGCTGCCCTCTTCCATTTGCCTCTCTCTGGGAGCCAGCTGAGTATGGACTGAAACTTCAACTAACTGTAAGCTAAATAAACCTTTCCTCCCTTAATTTTGAGTGTCAGGTATTTTGTTCTAGCAACAAGAAAAAGGTAACTGAGACAGAATTTGGTACCAGGAGTGGGGTCGTTGCAGTGACTACCTGACCACGTTGTTAAACAGATTTTTTGAGCCGGGCATGGTGGCGCATGCCTGTAATCCCAGCACTTGGGAGGCTGAGGCAGGAGGATTGTTGTGTTTGAGACCAGTCTGAGCTACAAAGTGAGTTTGAGACCAGCCTGAACTGCACAGTGAGACCCTGTCTCAAAAAAAAAAAAAAAAAAAAAAAAAAAAAAAAAAAAAAAAAAAAAAAAAATTTTTTTTTTTGAAATGGTTTATGGAAAGATAGGAAAAGTTCAGAGATGTTGCCTGAAAGAGAAGCACTGAAATGCCTTCAGCTGTTCTGCATTGGAGATTCTAGCCAGAGCTCAGAAAACCAGAATGCTTATAGAAATCCTGCCTGTAAAGATCAGGCTGGGGAGGTTTCTGCTGGGAAGAAGGACTGTGTTGGTTGTTGGACTCCAGATGATATGTTATAGCTTGGCAGAAAGGTTGTATGCATTTTCCTCATGTTCAGAAACTTTGCCTGAGATTGAGATTAAGTGGACTGGTTAGTCTGGCAAAGGAAATTTCAAGGCAGTCAAATGCTGATGCAGTGGCATGACTATTTTGGGGTCTTTAGTCAGATATGTGTTGAAAATCAAAAGTAAAGAGCCTGCAGGATGGTTTAAAATGTGTTTGGTCAGAAGGGAAGTTTCAGTAAAACTGTGGACTACAAAGACAGAGCTGAGATCTCCATTGCTCAGGAGGAATAGGAAAATAGAAAAAAATGTTTGAAGGCATCATAGGAGGTGGCAGGTCCTCACCATTTACAGCCTCAGAACTGCAAGGGTTAGGGACTTTTCTTTAGGGAAAAAGCCATGTGGAAGACCACCTGAGCATTTCTCCTTGAAAGAAGAGCAATTTTCTCCGTTTTGGCTGTGCCTGATCCTATTTCCATGTATTGATATATACAGAGCTGGCTAGAAATTTTTCTTATCCCTATAGTTGGCTTTAAGCAATGCATATTGGTCTGGCCAAGGTGCTGGTGGAAGTCTTTAAGACTTGCATGTTTCCCTGATAACCCACACCTGCTGTTCTTTAATATAAGCCAGGTTGAGACAGGACTAAGAGCCAATGCTCCATTCTGTCAACTGGAATTTAGTCTGGAGTTAGAGGATATGATTCCCTGGGGTTTAAAAGATAATACATCAGAGCTAAAGCACCAGATCCCAAAACATTAGATAAATCTCAGTACAATATTGTAAATTATTTTTTCTGCATAGCCTTCTCTCTGCATATGACAGAGGTAAATGCAGGCCTTCTACCTAGCCCAGCTCACTGTACTCACCTAATTCCTGCCATTCCCATTCATCCTCAAGCCACTCCTCCTCACTACCTGAATAACACCTGAGTTCAGCCCTGGGTCCAAGCCTTTGTTCAAGATAGCCATCACCATAGTTAGACTTAGGACTTCTCAGCTCCACCTAACTATAAATATGCTTTAGTATCTTTATTCTCACCATGGGTTACACTGGAAGTGGTAGATTAAAATTAACTTGATGAGACTCCAATAAGGGATTACATATATATATACATATATATATATATATATACATATATATATATGTATATATATATATATATATACATATATATATGTATATATATATGACCAAAATAAGGACAAAAAAAAGAGAATGCTCTCTACAAACCTGAAGAATACCATTTTCCAGAAGGAAGGCAGTGACCAAACAGGTTCCAGAATGTCACTGGCATAGAGAATTTGTTCCTCAGAATCAGAGACAAAGTGCTCAGCTATCCAGGCACTTGAGCCCTACAGCCAAGAGAAAAGAAAACCTGGCTACTGCTCCAGCTGGCAGTGGATGTTGGCATAACCCATGTTAATTTTAGGCACATGAAGAATTCAGGTGTTCTGAGGTTAAGAAGGCTTCTACCTCGATTTCAGAAGGCCTGGGAGGCCAGGCAGTGTGCCCCTGGGAGAGCAATGTGTAAAGCTGTGAGAAGTCTATTCAATGGAAACCTCAGAAGTCTAGAAAAGTCAAAATTTGGATTGTCTGAGAAAAGCTGCAAAGAAGAAACAAAGCCAGCCCCAGAAAACAGCCATGGGAGCTACCAGCAGAAGTGCCACAGAGGTGCAGCCACGTGGAACTCACAATTTGCCACAGCTTGCCTCAGATATTGAACATGGAACTACAAAACTTAAGTTTTTCCTTTGGGATTTGGGACTTGCTTTGCTCCCAATGCTTCTGTATCCTGCTGCTTGTACCTTCTGGAATGGTAATGTTTTTCTTATGCCCTTAAATGTTAGAATTGTTTAACTTGGGAATTGGACTTTTCAGCCATGGAGAAACTGTTAGGACTTTGGCAACTCTTGCAGATAGAGTAAATAAATGCCTTTTGCATTAAGGGAGGTGCATGAATCTTTGGAGAGTCTGGTGCAAAACTGTTATGTTTCTAAAGTAATACAATATTTATACTGGTTCTTAAGGATGGTTAAAGCTGCGTCATAATGTCCAAGTTATGAAATATTAAAAATAAGCCTATCTTTGTATCTGGAGACTTGTTTAAAGAAATTCGTCTGATTGTCAGGTTGATGAGGGGTGAATTGTACTGGTGGATACATTGTGTACACCCTCACCCCAGGGGAGGCTACTTATAATGTAAGGAAGAGAGGCAGCTGTTCTTGCTCTTTCCTTTGCTTTTTGCTGCCTTCTGCCACCATGGACTGCTGCCCTCTTCCACATGCCACTCTGCCTGGGAGCCAGCTGGGTATAGACTGAAACCTCCATGAGCTGTGAGCTAAATAAACTCTTCCTTCCTTAATTTTGGATATCGGGTATTTTGTCCCAGCAACAAGAAAACGGTACCTGAGACATGATAATCTCCTTAATTCAGAAGATTGCAAGTGCTCAATGTGTTGTTGAAAGATGAAGTTAGAAGTGTACAGCTCAATAAGAATGGTTGGGAGAATAATTCACCAAAGTTGGAAAGGTGTATGAAGCCCTAATCAAGACAAGCAATGGGCATGCCCACAGCTACTCTCTTGGTGTGAATAACCATTGAGGAATTTGGGGCAATGAACTGATATTATTTGATTTATATACCATAAAAGTATAACAAAATAATTTGATTCTAATATAGAAGACAGACTGAGATAACAGCTGTCAAAATTGCATGAACTTTAGAACCACATACAGACCTACAGAAATGCTAACTTCCTAACCCCAGTCCAGATTCCAGTGCAAACTAATAACCAGAATCCCTCAGCATTAGATATTTTTAAAATTATCTCAGATGATACTATTATGTCAAACGTGGAGAGTCACCCATATATAAGGATAAAGGAAAGGAAGAAAGAAAGATTGTATCCACAGAATGTCTCTGTTGCCTCTTTGCTTTGTAACTTGGGGGAATTCCCCACAGCAAAAGCTGTTTATTTCCTGCCAATATTATAAAATGTTTATACTCTAAAAAAAAAAAGAACATGAACCCCCTGCAAGAAAGAAAAGAAATTATTTAAAAACTATTTTTTTAAATATGAAAACAAATAGATACACAAAGGCAGCAAGCAGAATTAACGAAGGAAGCGGAGCTTTTAAAAAGGTAAATGAGGCTGGGGAGATAGCTCAGCAGCTTAAGTGCCTACCTGGCAAGCACAAGGTCCTGAGTTCAATCCCTAAGACAAAATAATAATAATAATAATAATGGTAATTGTAAATGAAAATTACATTTGAAGTAGTAAGAGAGAATTTGCTCAAAACAGAGACAAAAAATCTAGAGAAAACACAGAGTGCAGTGAAAAAGATGTCACTCAGAACAAAAACAGCCAAGCTCTGTAACTCTGGCTGTCCTCTCCAGAACTCTGGAGCCACAGTGGGCTGCTCAGAGATCTAATGCCAACCTGGGCATCATAGAGAGAACCCTGGGCTTGCTCTGGGTAATTCTGCATTGATTGTTTTTTTACTCCATATTCTTATTTTCCTGTTTCTTAACATGGCTAGCAATTTCAGATTTTATCCTGGACATAGGTTTAGAGATTTGAAATTCTGTTATGCTGTTACTTTTTAGTATTTTTATACTTACTGTCAGGACTCAGAAAAACTGGTATACTTATTTTAATTTTTTATTTATTTTTTTGAGAAAGGATCTCACTAGGTACTTCAGGGTGGCCTTGGAATTGCAGTGACCCTTCCTGCCTCAGCTTCCCAAATGATGGGCTTATAGGCATGCATCACCACACCCTGCTAAATTTTATTTATTTATTTATTTATTTTGGATTTTAAGACTGAGTCTACAGGGTCTCACTGCATAGACTAGACTTGTAGTGATCCTCCTGTTTACAGCCTCCCAAGTGCTGGGATTACAAGCACCACATCACCATGCCCAGTCTCAATTGCCATCTGAACACACTCTCAGGCACGGCAGGCCTAAGGATCAAACTCCTGGCTCCTGCAGCTGCCTAAGCAGGCACTTTAATCTGTTGAGCTATTTGTGCGGCCTAAATTTTATTTTTGAAACCATAATTGCACATACTTATGGGAAGCTGTGATACTTCAATATAGGTAAACACATATGATGATCAAATCAGGTAATTAACATATCTCTCAGTACTCTGGGAGAGGTGTGATTTGAGTGCTCCCCTCGCTGCCTTGCAATTCAGGGTTTGGTCTATGGGATGATAGAAGAACCTGTAAGAGGTAGTCAGGGGTCATGGAGTCATTGCTGTCTGAGGTGGTGCAGCATTCCAGTAATTCAGATATCTGGCTGGGTAGTGAAACTTTTATTCCCCCCCCCACACACACAGTCATGTGCGCATTTTAACTGACAGCTAATGGTCACAGAATTAGACCTAGAGAATGGTCAGTTCACTATGTGACCAGTAGTGCAGTAGTGAAATGTTTGGATTTCCACAGCTATTTTGGTTTAGTTTAGCTACATTTTTGTTTCTTCATGAAATATAATACCAATTTTTTAAAGCCATAACAATATGCTGAGCTGTAAATGGCTCTAGTCAACAACTTCTTTGGATAACCCACTATTATTATAGACTGGTGGATTGTGCTGGATTATTTCGCTGAATTCAAGCAACTATAATAATTGAATTACAATAGAACACCCATCTTTGACAGTACTAAACAAAAAAAAGGGGATACAAAGGAAGAACCATTCTGTGTTTGTATAAACAGTACAGTTAGGATAAATATGCAGTACTTTTGCATAATTCTATGAGAAGATTTGGACAGGATATCTGTCTGCTCCTTATACTATGGATAACCACTAGGAAGATAACAATGTAAAAAGTATTAATTATTGAAACTGTACAATTCAGCTTTAAAAAAAGATAGGTATACAGCTACATTCTCTTAATTCATTGATTAGAGGCAATAATCAATTGCTCTAACAGTATTTGTAAATAGAATATCATGTATGCATCTTGTACAACAATTAACCACTATGAAAACAATATGCAATGTATTAATTATTGAATCTTATTGAATCTGTCCTAATTTGATTTGAAACTGTCTCATTGCTATTTGTTCAATAAAATAAAATTAAAAAAGTAAAAACAATGAGATAAAATTAATGAAAAATAAAAAAATACATAATACCAACATTTAATCAAACTTACAGAACAGGTATGATATTAATAAGGCATCACAAGTTTGCTACTCTACAGTTTCTGTGTGCCATGTGCCAGGAATTCAGGATGTGTTCTCTGGGAGTTTTGTTCTGTCTTTTTTTCTTTTAATGTACTTAGTACAGGGTCTACAGGGTCTCACTGCACACATCAGACACAGTGATCCTCCTGTTTTCAGCTCTGCAAGAGCTTACAGGCTGCAACACCACACCCAGTCTCATTCACCATCTCAGCATGAGGATTGAACCCTGGTCCCTAGTACTTGCCTAAGCAGGTGCTAGGCACCTGAGCTATCTGGCTGGCCCTTCACTGGATAGTCTTAGAAGGCTGAAATTAGGGATTGGCTGACTGTGTCCTCACTGAGAAGCTGAACAGCAACAAAAAACACCTCACTGGTACAACCACTGTGGAAATCAGTGTGAAAATTCCTCAAAAAATTGGATTAAGGAACCTGTTCAAGCTGCGGCTCCTCGTGCGGCTCGTGTGCTCATTTGGTGCGGACCTGGTATCTCTTTTGTGAAGACGAAGCTAAGAAGACTCAGGCATTTGCTATGTCCCAAGAGAAGCCCAAGGAAGGAGTCAAGACTGAGAAAAACGATCACATTAATTTGAAGGTGGCGGGCAGGATAGTTCTTTGGGCAGTTTAAGATGAAGAGGTGTACACCACTCAGTCAACTAATGAAAGCCTATTATGAACGACAGGGTTTGTCAGTGAGGCAGATCAGATTCTGATTTGATGGAGAGCCAATCAATGAAACAGACACACCTGTACAGTTGGAAATGGAGGATGAAGATACAATTGACTTGTTCCAGCAGCAGACAGGAGGGGTCTATTAAAAAGGGAACCTGCAACTACTCCAGAACTCTGTTATTACAGACCAAGAATACATTCTCAATTAGAAAACTGCAATTTGGTTCTACCACACCCTGCTACAGTATAGCTTTCTCTATTCTTTCATTTACCCCTTCCCCATTCTTTTATTATACATAAAGTATCTGGTGTATGTGCACAAGCATATTGCTGTTTCTTAACAAAACGGCCAACAGAATGTTTTGATTTATATCAAATGGAGAGGAGATGGGGAAATCACTGGTTCTGTGAAAATAATCCCCTTAATCCATTAGTGGCATGCTCATCAGCTCTTATCTTTATATTCCAGTAAGTTATTTTGCTCTCACTGTTTTAACAGAAGAGACAGCAACATAAAATTCCTTGCCTATCTTGTTTGACTGGAGAATTTTAATGTTTTTCACTTATCATTGTAAAACCAAGGATAATTTTACAGCTTTTCTGTACATAGCTGTTACATGTAGGGCAATCTGCCTTTAAGTAAATTGCTCTTTAAAAAAAGAGTTGTAGATAGTTTTCCCTTTAAGTGTCTTGTTCCTTAAACTTGTTTAAAATGAAAAAAAAAAAAAAAAAAAAAAAAAAAAAAAAAAAAAAAAGATCCCATTCAAGCCAGCTATTCCACTCCGGGTTCTTTTCCAAAAGAACTGAAGACACCATACCACAGTGACACATGTGCACCCATGTTTACACCAGCACAATTTATCCTAGCTAAATTTTGGAAACAACCCAAAGGCCCATCAACAGAGGGATGCACAATAACAGATGTGATATTTTTATACAATGGAGTATTACTCAGCTACAAAGAAAACTTGAAGCTTTTATACGTAAATGGATGCAACTAGAGACCATACTCATAAGTGAAATAAATCAGACCTGCATGTGTAAACATTGCATTGTCTCCCTAGTGTAACAACCTGAAAGAGTAAATAAGATCTGAAAGGTACAAGAGATATTGTGAAAGGGAAAGAAACTGCTCAAAAAGGAAAGAATACCTAGAATGAGGGAAGTGAGAAAAAAGAAATACATATAGATAATATAGAAATATATATTTATAAAAGATATACATACACACAATAGTTAATTGTATGTGATTTCTATCATTTATTGAAACAATTAATGATTATTTGTGACCAATCTTGCATGCTTACATCCCATAATCTGAATTACTTGAGCCAACAATATACAATATAACAACCATTGCTGAATTGATATCACATTGTTTTTTAAAACTCTGAGTCATTTCTAATTTTTTACTCTTTATAAATTTAAAAAAAAACAACAAAAAAAAAAACTTCAGTCTTGTGGGTTCTTTCAAGTTGTCAATGCAGTGCATTTTCCTTTCCTTATTTTTTGCTGGTTTCAGCTGGGTAGGGGCTGCTTTCAGGTATTAGCAGCTGTTCCTGGGCTCTCGCTGTGTGACCCTCTTTCCACACAGGGTACTTTGCTTCTTCATGGCCAACAGAAGGATTTCTCTCTCTGATAACATGGAGATTTATCTGTAAGGTTCACAGGAATGACTTCCTGGCATCTGTCACATGGTATAACTGAATCAAAGTAGTGACTACCTCATAATACACCTTCCACTTCTACTCAGAGGGGGTGTAGATTATACAGGACATAACCATCAGCAGGCTGGACTCTTGAATTATGCCAGGCTGGGGAGACAGCTTGGAGGGCTAAACGCCTGCCTGGAAAGCACAAGGACCTGGGTTGGACTGCCAATAATACATGCCATGCCTGCCCCAGAACCTGGGCAAGCTATGCTTGCCATTGAAACCAGGTGTGGTGGCACACACCTGCAATCCCAGCACTGGGGAGTCTAAGACATAAGGATCACTACTACATGTCAAGCTGCATAGTGAGATCCTGTACCAAGATTTTTTAAAAATTAAAAGAATTATATCTACAACAAATATTAATATTAAAGAATATCCATAAAAGTGAGTGGGATATAGTAAAATTATTACAATAAATATGCTGAATATTTGCCATTCAGTCTTTAAAAAAATGTGCATAACGAAATAGGGGGGAATTTGCAAATTTTGAAACTTCAAGTACTTACCCTATTTTCTTTCCCTAGATCTTTGATCCTAATACTATTTATTCCTTGCTTTTATGGTTTTGTCATATGTATCTGTATCTTTACACAATATATGGTTTGGTTTTTGTTTTCTGGTTTTGTTGTTGTTTTTGGCAGAGCCAGAGATT
>PVKA01005319.1:25998-91649 GCA_004027165.1 Ctenomys sociabilis
TCAGGCCCTGGCACTTGCCAAGGATGTACTTATTCCACTGAGCCACCTCCTGGCCCCTTCTTTTCTCAATAATGTGTTCGTATTTCCTTCTCTCACTTAACATTTCTCAATGGAATTTCTTGAATAGCCTGTTACCAAATTTTTTATGATTTGCATTTTGAGCTTTCTCAAACACTTATTTGAAGATCATGTTCCACATATTTTATGCTTCTGCCTTCAAATTGTGATATACCTTATATTTCATCCAGTGTGCATGGGTCGAGGCAGACAACTGAGTACATTCATTTTCACACAAACTGTTTGTCAGCACTATTTGCCAAAATTATTCTCTCCTCTCTGGTCTACACCAAAATTTTTCCACTAATTAGATTTCTTTACATACAAGTTGCTTATTTTGTTCTTTGCCTTATACTTTTTTATCCTTGTGCCATTGTGGAAATGTGTATTATAACTTTAAAACATGGTTGGAATAGTCCTTTGCCTTGGGTTTTCTTCTGTAGTGTCTTAGATAAGTTTTGGTATTTTGCTTTTCCATGCCATTATTAACATCACTAGGAAAAATTTTATTCAGAAAAATCGGGGCTTTTTGTGGAACTGTATACAATCTGCAAGTCAATTTGGGGATATAGTAGTTTCCTTGGTCTGCCCTAACACCAGAGTGGGTGAAACTATAGAAATATGCTTTCTTACAGTTCTAGAGGCTGAAGTTCAAGATCTTGATACCAGCAATGGTTTCCTCCAAGGCAGCACTGGCAAACAGATGGCCCACCTGCTGTACCACTGAGAGTCCTAAAAGGTTCCCATCCCTGCTCTGAGGCTTCTTTCCTTAGTGTGTATGTAGATGGCTGCCTCCTGCATCCTTGCGTGTCATTCCTCGTTCTGGGTCATGGGTCCTAAATTCTTCTTTAGCTGGGGAGATGGCTCAGTGGCATAAGCACCTGCCAGGCAAGCACAAGGTCCTGAGATCAATCTTCAACCCATGGCACCAATAAATAAATACTTCTCTTCAGAACAATTATCACACTGGATTAAGGCTAATATTATCTATTTTATGTTGACTGCTGTCCATAAATGTGCTATCTTCAAATACAACCACATCCTGGGGTATGAAAATTAAGATTTCAATGTATAAGTTTGGAAGTAGGGGTGGGGTGGGGACATAATTCAGCCTATAACAGGGGAGAACTGACATTTTTCCAGCGTTGAATCTTCCCATCCATGAGTATAATATACCCATTGTTTATTTTCATATTCTTTAATTCCTTTTCACAAAGCTTTTCATTAGTGAGTCTTAACACTATGTGGAACATTCTCCATTGCACTTCCTTGCCTTTTTTCCTTTCTGCACTACGGCTCAGGTCCTAGAAGGCTGGCATCTATGGACTCCATCCAAGGGCTTTTATGCCTTCTGCTTTGCATGCATGAGGCACTAAGTTCAATCTTCAGCACTGCCCCAAATTCCATTTTTTGTTTGTTAGTAAGTTACAGAAATGCTTCCACTACATTTTTTAAAAATACAGCAATTTTGGTAAACTCTCATGATTCTAATAATTTGTAACAGATATGATTTTAGAGGCACAAGCTGGCTGAGTGGTGAGCAGCAGAGACAGAGCCTGCTGAGAGGGCACCATCCAGACAGTGGGAATTGTCAATGTGAATAACACAGAAGGGAAGGAAGTGGGTCCCCTAGATGTAAGATGGATCCGTAGAAGACCTAATGCCACTACTGCTCAAGCTCTTTAATGAATGAAAGGGAAGTAATGGTCCCAAACTCAATCCTGGAAGCCTTATCCAAATACTAAAACCAGAGAAAGGCCCAACAAAGGAAAAGAACGACCATTGAGAACTACTGGCCTATCTCCCAAATGAACATAAACATAAAAATCCTCAATACGATATTGGCAAACAAAATACAGTAAATCATCAAGAAGATTATACAGCATGAACAAGTAGGACTCATCCCAGGGATGAAGGGATGGTTCAATATATGCAAATCAACAAATGTAATACACCATATCAACAGACCCAAAAACAAAAATTATATGATTATCTCAATAGATGGAGAAAAAGCTTTTAACAAAGTCCACCACCCATTCATGATTTTTAAAAAAGCCTACAGAAAATTGGAATAGATGGTCTTTATCTCAATCTGATAAAGGCTATCTATGACAAACCAGCAAATGGTTTAAATGATGAAAACTGAAAGCTTTCACTCTAAATCAGGAATAAGACAAGGATGTCCAGTGTCTTTACTCTTGTTGAACATAGCCCTCGAAAACTTTGTCAGGTCAATTAGACAAAAGAAGGAAAAACAAGAATGATAGAAAACGAAGTTAAATTATTATTTGCACATGACATGATAGACCTCCAAAACTCCACTAAAAAACTGCTAGATGTAATAACCAAATTCACTTGTATAGCTGCATATAAAGTGAACACTGAAAATCATTAGCTTTCCTGTACACAAATAACAAACTCACTGAAAGAGAAATACAGGAAAACGCATCTTTCATAATAACATCCAAAAAACTGAAATATCTAGGAATCCATCTAAGGATGTGAAGAACTTTACATTGAAAACTACAGTACTCTGAAAAAGGATCTTGAATAAGATATCAGAAAACAGAAAGATATCCCTTGTTCTTGGAAGGAGGTAGGAAGAACCATACTTTCGAGAATGTTATACAGATTTAATGCAATTCTGATCAAAATTCCAACAGCAAATTTCACAGAATTAGACAAAAAAATCCTAAAACCTATTTGGAACCAGAAGAAACCTAGAACAGCAAAAGCAATTCTTAGCAACAAAGGCAAAGGAAGGAGCATAACATTCCTTGACTTGGAATTATAATGCTAATGCTGAAATATTTTCTTTTAAATTAAAAAATCAGGGCCGGCCAAATAGCTCAGTGGATTAAAGCACCTGCAAGCAGGCGTAGTGGCCGGCCATTAGATCCCTGGGCCTTCGATGCTGACCCTGCCCCGGGAAATGCTGAGACAGAAATGGATCACTACAAGTCTGATCTAGTAGTGAGACCCCGAGCGCTCTGTAGACCCTTCCCTAAAATACAGAGAAAATTAAATAAAAATTTAAAATATCAAATAAATAACAATCATAAAACAGCGTTGTACTGGCAAAAAAAAAAAAAAAAAAAAAAAAAAGACCCAAGGACAAAGGTGCCAAACACATTCACTGGAAAAAAAAAAAAGCCTCTTTAATAAGCAGTGCTGGAAAACCTGGCTCTGCACATGCTAAAGGTTAAAATTTGACTCCAGTCATTTCATTTGTATCTTGAAGATCAGTAAATACTTGATACAAAAAGATTAAGAACACATTTAGAGATTCGTGTTCATTAAATAGGCATATATGTATTGACTAAAATATACAAATGCCAATTAAGTGTGGCACTGAGGCTAAAGTAGTGAACAAAATATGTCTCTAGCTTGGGTTTATATTTTAATATTAAAGAAAGGAACAGGGCCAGCCAGATAGCTCAGCGGACTAGAGTGTCTGCTTATGCCTTAGGCAGAGTGCAGGGACCAGGTTTGATCCCCTGTGTTCCCTGGGAACCTTGTCCCCAGGGCACGCTGAAACAGGGATTGAGACTGGGTGTGGTGGTGTACCTGTAATCCCAGGCTTGGGAGGTTGCAAAGAGAAGGCTCACTACCAGTCCGATGTGTGTAGTGAGACCCTGTATATAAAAAACATAAAAAAAAAAAAAAAAAAGAAAACAAAAACACCTCCTCGAGCCAAGCATGTTTAGAGGCTGAGGGAGGAGGGTGGTGAGTTGAAGGATAGGTACAAAGACCCTGTTTTCAAAGGAAAATCAAACAAAACCTTCCCACACCCTTTTCAAACTTTTTAAAGGGTAATTAAGAAACAATTGCTGTTTATGACACAGAACAATCATTGTCTGAGATGTGCCTGCAAGAAGATGAGTTTGTATTTACATCTTAAGAATCATATGTTGAGAACGTTGGATCAAAACTTATTACCGTATTTTTAAAAAAGCTGGGGTCCACTCTTGAAGTTATCCAAAGTCCTCCATGGGGGAAAAAAAAGATTAATTTAACAGCAAGTACTTAAAAGCCTTCAATAGATGTATATTTTTCCCCCATAGTATTTGGCATTCATTCAAACCTAAAACGCTAGGAAAATCACAATTACAGAGAAGGGCTGCCTAGGGAAATTATTTTCCTTAAGGGTTTTAATTGCACACAAGCCCATCCACCCAAGCTGCCCCTTCTATCCTCTTGTCCTTGTATTTACTGAGGTAAAGGGGACTAAACTCAGCCCTTTTTACTTCTTGTGGGCCACTCGCTCAGTCTCCCAGGCTGAACTTGATATCCTCCTCCCTCCGCTTTTCAGAATCCTGGGATCACACCTGCCCCGCCAGGCCCGGACGCTGCCTGTATATTTTTAACAAGAAAGCAGTTTAGAGCTGTTGGACACCTGCGGCTTTGGATCGCCCGTAGGCTCAGCTCGGCTTGGCTTGCGCGGAGACACAAGCTCGCTAGCCCAGAACCGCGGCTCCGCGCAGGCGCACAGCCCGGAAGAGCGGCAATCGCTTTGGGGCTCTGCCCGCGAGCAACAAGAGGCGCCCTAACTCCGAGCTCGATACCGCTCAGTGCCCAACGCATCTCCAGGTACCAAACGCGTCCCGCTCCGAGCCAGGAGTCTCGGACCCAGGGAGCCGTGAGCTGACGCGCGCACGCTGATCCTCTCTCCTTCAGCACGTCTCTCCCCGCGGAACCCGCCTTCCCGCCAAGCCGTCACTTCCGGCGGGCGCCCTGCGTCATCAGTGTCGTCACTTCCTGTCGTGCCCGAGTGGACTGTGCGGATCGTGGCTGGGCCGGTGGTCCGTTTCTCCCCCTCCCCTGCGTTCCTCCCTCCCTCCCTTTCCCTACCTTAGCGGCCGAGACTGACTCCTTGGCCCCTCCCCAACCCCCCTCTCAGACCTCGGTGCCGCCGGATCGGCCTCCCTTTCCTGTTTCCCGGCCCAGCCTCAGTGCCAGGGCGGGAGGAGGTGGGCTGTGGAGCCAGCGGAGAGAAAGGCCGACGACGACCCTCCGCCTCGCAGCCCGGTCCCCGCCGCCGCCGCTGCCGCCATGGCAATGAGGCAGACGCCGCTCACCTGCTCCGGCCACACGCGGCCCGTGGTCGACTTGGCCTTCAGTGGCATCACGCCCTACGGGTATTTTTTAATCAGTGCTTGCAAAGGTGAGCCGGGCGGCCGATCGGGGCCTCCGACGGCGGGTAGGGGTCGAGGGCGCCCCGCGTCCGAGGTAGGTGGTGGCGCGGATCTCGGGCAAAGGCCAGCCCTGCGCAGACGGGGCAGAGGGTCGTGGTCAGCGCTCAGCTGGAGCCGTGGGCCTTTCCGACGCCTCTAACTAGCATGAATGCTATGTTACCCTGACCCGGACCGGTCCTTGTTTGTTTTACTGTTTCTCGGGAAACTGGATCGCATCTCATCGTCTTTGAAACTCTTTCAAGGATTTAAGGAAACGAAAAACTAGGTCAGGCAGAGTGATGCCCTGCAAAGGCGCAGACGTTCGTTCTCATCCAATGTACTTTTCTAGCACGAGCCTCATTTTCAAATGGAAAATAAGGACTCACATTTCTGTCCAAAACTGGCCTTAAACTCCCTGTGGTGCTTCTCCTCAGCCTCCTGTGTGTTGGAATTACAGGCGCACGCACCCTGCCTGACCAGTACAGAATCATTTTAAGATCTTCCGTACTGTGTATTGTTCAGATTTTTACTAGTTGTCTTCCTAAACACAAATCTCATTTCTATTGTTTTTGGCGCAGATCAGCATTCCCAACGAATCACAAATGCTTCCCAGAGAGAATGACCGGTTGAGCGCTTCGGTTTATTTGTTTTTGGGTATTCTGTAGTGATCCCCCTAAATGGGAACGGTTGTTCCCATTACAACAAAAAAACGGTGTACCGGTTTGCTGTTTGACATAGTCATTTTGTATTTGAATGTTAAATTTAAAATGATAAACTTCTAAATCGCTGTCTTAAATGTTTCTAGATGGAAAACCTATGTTACGCCAGGGAGATACAGGAGATTGGATTGGAACATTTTTGGGTCATAAAGGTGCCGTTTGGGGAGCAACATTGAATAAAGATGCCACTAAAGCAGCTACCGCAGCTGCAGATTTCACAGCGTAAGTGAAACGGCTTTGTTCTCTGTCGATTGTATCCTGCAATAATCCCAAGTGTTTAAACCTCAGTCACAGAATTCTGTCTCAGTAATCACCACATGATGTTTGATCTCACTAAAATTCCGTCGTGGTTCAGTGTGCTGCTTTGTTTTCAGTGATTCTCAAAATTTGTTGAGGTTGCAAATGTGTTGACACACCCCTCTTAATCCCAGTTATTCTGGCAGGAGAAGGCAAATTGAAGGCGATCTGGTCAATTTTAGCCCGAAAGTGTCTCAAAAAGGGTGGGGATGTAGTTTAGTGCTTGCCTGGCACTCCTGACACCCTTAGGCTCAATCCTCAGCCCCCTCCCCCACACAATTTAGAGGCTTAAATGACTTAATCGTTACGTCATTCATTGTAACCCAGGACTCTACATTATTACCAGCCACTGCCCATAACAAATGTTGGTGATTTACTATATGTATGCTGCTCTAATAGGGTCTCCTTATGGATGGATGTTAATGACCCAACCTGATTTTTATTAATTAATTTTGTTTTATATCTCAGGTTGTTACTAATTCACAATAGACACATGTAAAACTGTCCCAAACTTAACTATTTTTTATTTCCTAAGGTTTTTCTTGGGGGGTGGGGCTGGTAACTGAACTCAGGACCTCATAGTTGCTAAGCTGGCACTAAGCCATTGAGCTAAAGCCTTGGCCCCTATTTCCTAAGTTGTAAAAGATTGAAACTTAAGTGATCTTGATATTTGTTACATCGTCTTGTTCTCATTTTTAATTCCCCCTGTAAAATATCACCTAACTTAAGAGTGCCTGTCTGGTGTCTGCCACTGTGTTAGTATAGGATTATTTTCTTATTTTTCAGAGTCTCACTGTGTAGTTTAGGCTGCCCTTGAACTATGTAGCCCAAACTGGCCTTAAACTCCCTGTGGTGCTTCTCCTCAGCCTCCTGTGTGTTGGAATTACAGGCGCACGCACCCTGCCTGACCAGTACAGAATCATTTTAAGATCTTTCGTACTGTGTATTGTTCAGATTTTTACTAGTTGTCTTCCTAAACACAAATCTCATCATGTTATTTCTCCATGATCTTCTCATCTTTTCCAGTGCTGTTTGAATCATCCTGAACTGTAGGTGTACATTAGCATCATCTAGAAAGCGTTTATAATATTCTATTGCCTGTTTCTCAGACACTCTGATTTAGTTGGTCTGGAGGTGGAGTCCCCTGGCTAGTGTTTTGCTTTCCTCTGTGTTTTCTGAGTGATAACCAGCTGTAGAATGACTGACCTAACAGACAAATTCTAGTTGTTCATTGGCCCTATACTGGTTCATCAGCATCATCTGGCACTGCGTACTGTAAACCTCAGTCTAGCAATACTGATGCTAGTAGTGTGTGGGCTCTGCTTTTGTAGATATTACGAAGCTGACTTGTAATGACCCTTTTGTCCCTACTGGGCACATGTCAGATTCTGTACAATTTTATTGTCCCTCTAGTTCTTAGCTGTGTTTAGAAACATTTCTTTTTAATACTAGGGAAGGAAATGTCAACAATCATTGTGCATACATATACTTTATTAGACTTAATAGATCGGAAAGTAAATGTGCTCTTTCTTGAGACACTGTCCTCACTATGTAGTTCAGGCAGGCCTCCAATTCTGCACAGATCTACCTCAGCCTGCTGAGCGCTGAGCCTATTGGTATGGGCCACTATGTCTGACGATTAATTTTGTTGTTTGAACCAAATTGAACCCCCAGGTTTAGTGGGAAGAAGTGAAAGCTAACTGGTAGACACAAGTCTATGCACTTGTTGATACTCAGACACATACTTACCTGGCAGGGGAGATACCATGATCATGAAACTCAGACATAGCCCAAATTGCATGTATTATATTACATACAATATTATTGTATGCAAATTCAAAAAAAAAGTTCAAAGTTTTTCAGTAGAGCTAGTAGTAATGCTAACTAACCTAGGATTAAACTGGAGATCGTGAAAGAAGATCAGTAAGGAAAGTTACAAATACAGTGAACTACTTGACTATGTAAATCCTTCTAGTGAATATTTTTAGCCCACAAGTTGCTGTAAATGTCAGCCTGAGTGCTGATAACAATGTATTCCTTTGAATGCTAATTATAAGAGACAGAAGTAGGAAGGAAAAGGGACTCTCAGACATGGCCGAGTTGTTTTTTTTTTTTTTTTTTGCCTTTTTTTGAGACAGGGTCTCACTATGCAGTTCAGGCTGTCCTTAAGCTCACTTTGTAGCTCAGGCTGGTCTCGAACTCACAACAATCCTCCTGCCTCAGCCTCCCGAGTGCTGGGATTACAGGCGTGCGCCACCACGCCCGGCTTCTGGCCGAGTTATTACGGAATGCTGGAATGCTAAGATGAAGGTGTTCTTTCCTCTGCAGATACATATTATTGAAACTGTAGGCACACTTATGATACTAATTTTTCAGTTATTGTCCAAAGATTAGTGACTATATTTTGTGTCCCTTGTGGTCCCTTGTTTGTATTTCCCAAATATTTTTTCTAGCTGGGCTTAGTGGTTCCCGTCTGTAATCTCACCTTTTGAGAGAATGATGCAGGATGATCACTGTGAGTTTGAGGTCAAGGCCATCTTGGGCTAAAAGTTTTAGAAAGGAGTGAGAGAGAAAAAGGAAAGAAAGAACCATAGAAAGGAAGGCAAGCACAAGGACAAAGGATGGATGAATAATAGACCCTGATTTTACTTTGGGAATATTTTGAGTAAGTTTACCTTTATATTCTTTACTTTGTCCTTTCAAAGTTTTTATCTGTTTCAATAAGTACATCATTGATGATCTTACTAATTTTTTTTAATCTTACTGATTTTATAATGAATGCAGACAACTGAATTAACATTAAACACAAATAGATTTCAGATATTTAGTGAACCGATTTTAAAAATTCATTATGGTAATTAAGTCTCACTCTGATGGCGATAAACTAATAGATATTTTAAGTTAAGTGTAATCAAGTTATCAACGTAGACATTAGCTTTTGGATGGCAGTTCTGCATTGTTAATTTCAACTGTTCTGTTATCAAGCTTTAATAATGTTAATTATATAAGTAGAATTTTTGTACCATCTTTTGCCAGTAAAGCAGTTATTTTTGTTAAGGTCACTTAGAAGAGTATTGTTTTGCTTTTCTTTATTTTATTTTGAAGAGTAAAAACAAGTAATAGAAACAAAGGCAGAAACATAGTAATGTACAACAATACATAAGTTACAGATTTTCAAAGCAAAAATAGCAAATTAACAATGGTGGTTATGGTGAGACAGCTTAGTGGTTTTAGTGCCTGCCTGGCAAGCACAAGGTCATGAGTTTAATCACTACAAAAAAATAAAAATAAATAAACTGCATAGTGAAATGCTGTCTTAATAGAAATGGTTGTTATATTACCTATTTTTATCATCAGATGTATTGCTCAGATTAACAGAGTCATACAAGATTGGACAAATAATTGGATATTAACACTTGCTTTAAAAAAAAGAAAAAACACTTGCTTTCAATAAACCTTAATTTCTTAGAAGGGTATTGTTAACAGAGTATATGCATGTGAATGATATTTTTGTGATTTTCTTCAACATTTCAAGTCTTCATGGTTGTAAGTAGTATTAAGAGCTTAAACCCTGGAGACAACTAGCCTGTGTGTGTTTAGTCTAACAATTTAATTTCTATATGATCTTGGAGACCTTGTTAGGCTTTCTCCCCTCAGTTAAGGTTTTAGGTGTAGTGATAGAATGGGAAAGATGTAATAAACATTGGCATTCAATAGGCCCAGGCTTCTGGGCTATCTGCATATTCCCAGTTTGATTGTGGGATATTTTTTTAATTTAATTTAATTTTTAGTTATGTATTTAGGATAGGGTCACACTACATAGATTGGACTCATAGTAATCCTTCTGTTTTCAGCCTTCCAAGCACTGGGATTATAGGTGCTTGCCACCACACAGCACAGTATCAGTAGCCATCTCAGTGTGCCCCAGGGCCAGGGCCCATTGTGGGACTTTTTTTTTTTTTAAACTTTTTCTCCTATAAAATTAAACTAAGGTCAGTGAGTGAGGTTATTAGAGGTATAAGGAGCTTTCTGCACTGTGTTCTTGGAGTCCAGACAAGTGCTTGTCACGTAGCAGGTGGTTCAGTAAACAGTACCTGAGATTTGCTCCTTTATTTCTCTTGTGTCTTGGGTGATATAGATAACATGTATTTATATGTGGTTATTCTTCCCCTTTAATGACTTATATGGGACTTGTTTTAGAACTTGATCCAGCTAAAGAGCAGCTCCCCCAAATTTCCGAGATTAGTCCTAGTTGGTGTAAATAATTTTTAGGACATCCCCCTTCTCTGTTCTTAAAACTCATCATGGCATGATCGTCTAGAGAAGAATTTTGTTCCTGTTTCTTATGAGGAAAATATATTGAGCTAATAAGCAAGTCTGTGTTTCAGTTTTCTAAACATATCTGTTAGAATAATTTTGGAATTTGAGTCTACATAATTACATTTTCCCTGAAATACATTTCTTTATCTTCTTATTCAAAAAGCCAACATTAACCTTACTCCGCGTCACCCTTTTCTGTGGATCTCCTTTTCCTCCCATCAGAAGCTTCTTATGCAGACTTCCAGAGTAGAGAAGATTACTGCCCTCTCTCTGCTCTAGAGAGAGCTTCAATAGATGTGGAAGTTGGGCCCAGAAATCCAGAGCTAATTGCTGCAATGTGTGCCCTCCAGATTGCAGTGGAGGCCCAGTCTCCATTCATGGTGTTGAGAGGTTAGGACCTGTAGGGGGTAATTCGACCAACAGCACTGCTCTTCTGAGTGGGTTAATGTTTTTCTCAATAGGCTTTCAGTTTCTAGCAAGTGTGCATCACTCTCAAGTCTCAAGCCTGGCACCTCCCTTGCATTCCTTCCCCATGTGTCCACTTGCTCTTTTTTCTGCAATGACATAGCATAGCCCAAGGTCCTCCAGAGCATGCACGTATGGGTGTGGGCTCTTAGGCTTCCGGAAACTAGAGCCAGGATAAGCCTTTTCCCTTTATAAATTATCCAGTGTGTTAATCAGCTTCCCATCACTATAACAACTGAGATAATCAACTTCTGGAGGTGTTTTTTTAATAAGCCTTCATCTTAAAGGTTTCTGTGGCCCTATCATTTTGGGCCGTGGCAGCACCTCCCAACAAAAACACAGGGTAGCACAGTGAGCTTGCACTAATGACCAAGGGCAAAAGAGACAGACACCAGGGTCCCTGCCTATTTCCAGGGTATGCCTCAGTGACCTAAAGTCGCCCCCCTCCATTAGGCCCTGTCTTAATTTTCTTCCTCCCAGTAGTGTCAAGGCCTTTAGCCCATGAGCCTTTTGGGGACATTCCAGATCCCAATATAGCACTTGTGTTCAGGTTATTATTGCAACAGAAAATAGACCGTGACAGTGGGTCTTTCATGTTTCTGTTGTTCTGGGGATTGAACCTGAGCCTTCTCGGTGAATCACTACTCCCCAGCCGTTGTTCAATGGCTTAGAGTCTAAGTTGTGAAGTTATCCAAGCTGGACTCAAACTTCTGATCATTCTGCCTCATCAGTAGATCGTTTTCTCTTGTTTCTTGCTTTGTGTGTGTGTACACACACATGGCTGAGGTTGAGCCCACTGCTTTGCATGTGCTGTACCGTAACTCAAGCCAGTGTTATTTGTGAATGCCAATAGAAAAATCTGACTCTATTCTGGATAAAGTTTTTTATAAATCAAAGATGGTATTATCTCCTTGGTGAGTTGGTGACCATAATGCACTAATTGGGCCATTTTTCCCCTAAAATATTTTGTTTTGCTAAAACTTTTGAGTCAAACTGTCCCTTTTGAGGGTTACATATAGTCTTTCTAGTCGTGGGCTTGAAAAGCATGAACATACAGTTGATTATTGCATGTAAGAAACTAAGGTGGGAGTTGTCAGCGTCTTTGGAGATGACAAATGCTGAGTTATGCAGAAAACAAATGCTGTAGGATTTGCTGTTAAAAACACTATCTCAATTTGAGTCAGGGAGGTAGGTCAGTTTGCTAGAAAACTGAATAATATATTAGAAAACATTTCTATTATTCCGGGTTATTTTTGGAACTCTATGCCCTTTAAGGAGTGACATAGTGGAGATACGTTACTGGAACATGATCTACCGGAGGATGCCGTGCTGAGTATCATAGGGCGTATGAAGAGTGGGAAAGCACTGTCAGTACACGGGCTCTCTGCTTGATGCCACGTTGGTCATTCCAGGTCTCTTTCCTCACCAGTGGGTACACATGGTCTAGAGTTGTAAGACTTTTGGATGTTGTTGAAAGATTGCTTACTATACTTGAAATTAGTATTTCAAAGAATATTGCCTAGATTCTCTCAAGATTTATGTCAATAACTAGGATGGAAATTTCAGGTCTAGTTGACATCCTTCTTCACTTTTGATAATTGTGTCATCCTAATCCATGTGGACACTTACCATTTCTATATAATTAAGTAAACATGTGTGTCTTAGTCACTTTCCTGTCATAGGAGCAAAATATCCAAAGCCCCTAACTTAAAGGAGGTCAGGTTTATTTGAGTTGGTGTCTAGTAGATTCATTCCAAAGTCAGATGGCACCAAGGTGGGAGCAGCATTTTGGAAGGGCCTGGCAGAGGCCAGCTGCTCACCCCATGACAGCCAGGAAGAAACTATGAGAAGGGGGAGCTAGGGGCAAGAAGTTACCCTTCCAGGTGTCCCCAAGCCTCCCGCACCCCACAACCTGGCTACACCTCCTTAAAGCACTTGTTGTGAATCCACCAATAAGTATTGGGCAGTCCTAATTCTTCCAAACAGGAGATTTTTTGAAACCACAATATTTATAGAAAAATAAAAACGTGGAAACCCACATAGGAATCAGTGTAAGCTAAGTTCTGTGGGAGAACAAAAAGGAGTTACTACTGAGGTGAAAGAAGAGAAGAAGAGCATTTGCTGACTTATGGGGTGAGTGGAGCTCTGGTAGCTTAGAGTATAAAATATGAGCAGTACAGATAAGGACTGGAGCAAAAGGTGGGGCCGGTGTGAGGAATGTGTTATAATCTGGTGTGGCCAAATTCAAAAAATAAGACAAAACTAGGTTGTGGGAAAGCAGGTTAGGGCCAGAGTTAAATGGAACAGGAAGCAATAAAATAGGCTTCCTCAGCAGAACAGGAGAAGTGAGCACTTGGGAGTTCAGTAATAATATTGCTTGTGCTTGACATTATTTCTCTGAGAACATATTTTTCAGCCACTTATGACACAAGTACAGTATATAATTTGCAGAATCTTAGCAGTGACATTATCCATCATATTTCTTAGTCATTTAATGCTTTTCTAGAGGCTCTTCTTTTTCCCTGATATATTTCTACTTGCTCTTTAAGTCTGCTAGCTTTATATCTTGCATATTCTGGACTTTTTTTTTTTTTTTAATTTTTTTTTTTTTTTTAAGAGTAAAAGATATAGTACAGAATTTCAAAACAAGATAATAGATTAATAGTGGTTTATGTATTGTGTATTATCTTCAAAGTAGTTCAGCTTACAAGATGTAGGCATGCATAATTAATTGAATAATATAAGCACAAACCATTTTTTTGAATCACCTAGAAGTCAGTAGTGTAATTATCTTTAACTTTTGTGAATGTGTGTGTGTGTGTGTATGTATATATATATATATATATATATTTCTCTCCCTTTATTCCTTTTACCCATCCCAGTTCTTCGAGCAGTTTCTTTTGTGACATAGTTCACAGTGTTTCTTTCTGTGCCCTTGGAGCCATATGTAATTACACTTATTAAATGGGTTATCTAGCACATGTACATAATGTGTCTCCTCAGTTAAATTAGGAGTTTTCTGTTGAATCTAGAATTATACAATGTTTGATTTTTCTTAGCATGTGTATGAGCAAACGCTTTGCTTTTTCTCTTTTATTCTCTACCTTTGTATTGGCGCCCATTTGCTCCTAAAAATAAATGTCAGTTACATTAAAGTGGGAACCTGTATGGGGTTTGGTTTTTTGGTGTGTGTGTCTGTGTCTGTGTCTGTGTGTCTGTGTGTGTGTGTGCTAGTGAGGCTTGAACCCAGAAGTGTTCTACTGAACTACATGCCCAGGCCTTTGTGAGAGTGAAGAATGCTGCCCTTGAACTTTTAATCCTCTTGCATCACCCTCCTCAGTAGCTGGGAATATAAGCATGCATAATTATGCCTGGCTTCTGCGGAATATTTTTTTGTTTTTTGCCATGTTTGCAGAGTTTTCTGGTGTGTTTTTTCATTGACCTCTTAGGATCTAAAACTAACATGATTACATTCCTTCTTTAACCTGTTTTATTTGGGAAATTCCTTCAAATGCATGCATTGCTCAGCTATTACTGCCTTCACATGCACACATAGATATCTGTATAGACACTGCTATGGGGATATATTTTGGGGTGGAGTGAGTCAGGGAAAACAACAGGCTCATCCTCAATTTAGCATTGTATAATCAAAGCAATGGTAGTTGGATTAGCATTTGAAAAGGAGCCATCAGCTTTAAGGAAATTGGGGGAATGTTTTCTGTACTTAGTTTGGAATTTTATTTAATCTGTATGAAAATCTTTCATTCTTGGGTAAATTTTTAAAGAATTTCTTGTTTTTGTTTTATTTTACCTACTCCTGAGAAGTTCATAGGTTAAAGTAGAGCTGAGTATGAAGTGCATCTTGTAATCCCAGCACTCCATGAGGATCAAACAGGAAGATCACAAGTTTGTGGCCAGTGTGGGCAATGCTGGGACTTTGTGGAAGTCTCAAAGAATGCACATAAAAATGTGTTGGGGGTGTAGCTCAGTACAGAGGCTCTGGGTTTAGTCCCCATTATAGAAAAATATGTAGAATGGGCTGATTAATGAATCAGTACATGTAAATTCTTTAGATCTTTTTCATGACCAAAGAAAGTTAGGATAAAGGATAATAAGGCTTTATCATAAAAAACAAAGGGGACATATAATTTAATTTTACAAATGTTTACATACCTAACTTATTTTGTAATGCAAGTTACTGTGACTTTATCCTTTTGGCATACTAATGTTGTGTATTGTTCTTTTCATTTTCTCACTGTCAGCAAAGTGTGGGATGCTGTCTCAGGAGATGAATTGATGACCTTGGCTCACAAACACATTGTCAAGACTGTGGATTTCACACAGGTATGACAAAATGGAGGGGCCGGGAGATGGCTCAGTAGAATAAGCACTTGCCTGGCAAGCGGAAGGGGCTGAGTTCAATCCCCAGTTCTGCCAAAAAAACCTCAAAAAACCCCAGAAGAAACAAGAAAATAGAATCGGGGCTGAGGATGTGGTGCAGTGGTAGATTTCCCCCTCAAATGTGCAGGGACCTAGAATCAATCCCTAGCAACATATGCAAAAGAAGAAAGAAAATGAAATGAAACTTAACTCTCGATGAGTTGCTGTTATTGCAAGTAGGAGTGGTTTTATATTTGCAGCTTTATATTTTTGTGAACTATTTGGTGTGCACTGATTTTTATATATTTGGTTTTATATTAAAGTACACAGATTTTTTTTTCCTAGTTCATTCTTTGAGCTTTTCCAGTACTGTGAATTCTTCTTGTCAATCCTCCACCAATCACAGCAAACAATTAAAAATCTCTACTAATATTCTCAAGTACACTCACAAGGGAGAAGAGAAATTTGAGACCATCAGTGAGGTGCTTTGTGGGAGGGAGGGGAGAATTAAGGTAGAATGAGAATCAGTGTGGCAGGTGGTGTAGTGTTACACGTTTAAACTGGGGCCCTTGAAGGGCTGTGCAGTTGTGGTAAGACTCCAGTTTCCACAGTGTCTGCTCTCTGCATGTCTGTGACATTTGTGGCTATGTTTGAATAGTATTAGGTATTGAAGAGGTTTGAAAGAAAGACAACTGTTGCAGTGACTGATCTATTGACATTTTCTTTTTCTCTAGGATAGCAATTACTTGTTAACTGGGGGACAAGACAAGCTACTACGCATATATGATTTAAACAAACCTGAAGCAGGTAAATATAAAGTGTACATTAGTCTGTGATTTTATTTTAATTTTAAGTAACTTCCGTTGATTAAAGGAGTACTCATTTGGAAAAGAAAAAAGTCAAAGAAACTTAAAACATAATTACACTGCATTAATCACCATTAATAATGTCAGCTTAGGGACTGGGGAGATGGCTTAATGGAATAAGCACTTCCCTGGCAAGCACAAGGGCCTGAGTTCAGTACCTGTTTCTGCCAAAAAATAAAAAATAATAATGTCAGTTTTTCTTTATATTCTGTGTTTTTATTTTTGCTATGTAGGTAAACATTTGAATATTGCTTATTTTCTACATTACTCTGGTATAGCCTTCTTAGCATTTAAAAATGTGTATGGTAAGGTTTTTTTTTTTGTGACAAATAATGCCACTATCTTTTAATAATTTGTAAAATGGTGTCCTGGAGCTGGCACAGCATGCGGTCCTGGGGATCAAACTCAGGACCTTGCGCTTGCCAGGCACTCAGACTGCTGAGCTATCTCCCTAGTCCCAAGATGTTTAGGTTTTTTGAACCATATAAATGTACTAGGTGTTCAAAACAGTGTTAAAATCTGCAATAAGGGGTTGGGGAGATACCTCGGTGGAATAAGCGCTTCCCTGGCAAGCGCAAGGGCCTGAGTTCAATCTCCGGTTCCACAAAAAAAAAAATCTGCAATAATAAGTTTGTCCATAAACTAATGACTGTGGTGGTTTTCCTCTCCCTGGGTGTGCATAAGTGTATTCATCAGTTTCTTATTACAGCCTGTTTGTATTATTTTACACATTTTTAGCATTAAAAGCCAGTATTATGCTAGACATTCTTAGAGTTGCCAGTGTTTTTACAGTGGTTTCTTTAAGACAATAAGTGAAAGTAGGAGTGTGAGCAACTTCACTGAGCAATGAATTGTTAACCTGTAGGGCAGAAGCATGTAGGCTCGGTGAAGAGCAAGTGGTTAAGGAGCAAGAAGTTTACATTGGCGAAGCATGTGTGCCTGCCATTGTCCTTCCTATCCCCACGAAAACCTGCCCACCCAAGCTGCTGTGTTCCTGCTTTTCTCTTACTCTGATACTTGAAGGAGAAGCCAGCAAGTGCCCAGCTTTAGGACGCTTTTCTTCTGGGCATCTCCCTAGTCTGGGCATTCTTGGCTGAGAGAACCTCTGGGGGCCCTTTGGTGACTGAGCGAAGTCTTTGTTTCCAAGGCATCCTTTATCCTGTGTCACTGTGGTCCCACATGGTAACAGGAGAGGAGTTGTACAGAGGTTGAAGGTTATTGATAGTGCTCAAGTCCCTTTTTATAAGGTAGACATGCACTTCTGTACCTAATTTCTGTTAGTGAACACTGGCAACTTTTGCCAGTTTAACAGAAAAAAAAATGATTCTGTTGCATTAATATGAAGTTTAAAATTACTGATGACATTTAAATACTATTCGGTATCATTTTCACATGTTTTCTTTTTTATAAACAAATTGCCTCTTTATACTACCATTGTCTGTTTATCTCACTGGTTGTTGTGCTTGCTGCCTTAAGCACTTTCCTGTTGCTAGGGCAGAATACCTGAGCACAGCATAAAGGAAAAAAGGTTTATTTGACTCACAGTTGCAGTGGGGTCAGTCCACGGCTGGCTGTCTTCGGGGCAGAAATGGCCTGGTCATAGGACGGGGAAGCTGCTCATCCTGTAGCAGCCCGGAAGCAGAGGGCAAAAGGAGCCATGTGCAAGAATACACCCTTCCAGGGCAGTAGCCTGTGACACGCCTCTTCTGACCAGCCTCTACCTCTGAATACAAGAGAAAATTGTGTCCTCTGGGGGACATTTTAAATCTATACCATGCTATCATTTTTTTCTTTAATCTCCCAGGGTTGGGGATCAAACCCAGGGCCTCACACAGGGCCAGTGCTTTACTGCTGAGTCATATCCCCAGCCCTTCCTTAGTGTTTTTTAAGGTAATTTATTACATTTTAATTTGTCCCTTGCATTTAAGTTGTATTAAATTTCATGGAATATAAAGTTTTGATGGTAAAATCTGAATCTATGAATTTTCATTGTATATAAGTTGTGGGTGTTTTTCTAGTGCACATACATTTTAATAGTATTAATGATTTCCTATATAGTTTTTTATATAGTAAATAAATTGTTTTAGTTATTATATATTAGTTGCTATTATGAGCATTTGTTATCTGCAAATTATAAAATTAAAAATGATAAAAGTACATTATGTTCAAATGAGAAGAGGAATGAGAGGCGGGGGAAAGGAAAGAAGGGACAAGGAAAAAGGAACATTGTGGGTTTGGGATGGAGCTCAGTGGTGCAACGCTTGGTGTGCGAAAGAGCCCAGGTTTCATACTTAGTACAGGAAAAAGAAATTAGAAATAATAATAAGAGTGCTTTGAAATCTTGTGGCACTTAACAGATTTTTTTTATTCTCCATTAGTGCTTAGGAGTTTTCTGCATTCTTTGTGATAGACTTAGGCCAAAATGTAGCAGAATTCTCTGGCCTCACTCAGTGAATTTGACAAAGCAGTGTACTTCAATCCCTGGGTGGGCAGGTTTTCATTCTTTTCGAGGCCACAGGCACTAGACCTCTACCCTTTTGGCAGAGGAATGAGATGGGACAGGATCTTGCTGTGTTTAACACTCAGGCTGGGGCCAGTAAAAAGGCTCAGTAGAATAAGCACTTGCCTGGCAAGTGAAAGGGCCTGAGTCCAATTCTCATTTCCACCAAAAAAAACCCACTCAGGCTGGCCTTAAACTCACATCACTCCCCTCCCCAGTCTCTCAGATGCGGGGATTGATTCTGTGTGCCACAACTCTTGGCCTCCAAGCTGCTTTTTGAAAGTTGTTCTTCCACTGGCCCAAAAGTAGAACTATATGTTGTATGCTGTGTCAAATACTTTTAGATATGTGTGTATGTGAGCTACATCCCCAGTCCTTTGTTAATTAAAAGTTAATTTTAAGGACAAGGTCATACTAAATTGCACATGCCAGGCTTCAGTTTGCAGTCCTCCTGCCTCAATCCTTCAGAGTGCTGGAATTACAAATATGGGCTGCCTCACTTGTCTTAGATATATATTATATATATGGTTATTTTGTTCATAGACAAATTAATATAGTTCTCATTTTGTTTATAGATAATAGGATATAATTTTCAAAAAGTTATGCCATATGCTATAAATCTAAGAAGTATATACTGACATTGTGTTTAGTCTCTTCATTTGCCCAGTTGTGACAATGAGGGCCTCTTAGGGAATGTCCATGAAGACAGTCTCCAACAGAAACAGCCCGCCTTCCACCACTGCTTTTTCATTATTATTGTTGATGCTTTCCTTTCTGGGAATGCTTGTGCTTTTTCTTTCCGGCTTCTCCAGTTCCTACTTGGCTCTTTTTTTCCTATTAGTTGCTACCAACAGTGGCTTCGATAAGTAGTCCCAAGTCATCTTGTTCCATAGGTTCACATTCTTGTGAAGTCATGCCGCATGAGTTAGTTAATGTTCACTATCTTGTGGTCTGATACTGCTTCGGGATATTACCAGTTGTGTAGCCAGTGAGCTTTACAGGAACAGTGATACACTTAGCCACTGGACAGCCAAGATCACCGTTCTTCAGTTCCTTGGTATGCAGAGGAATTTTTGTTCCACTGTTGAAAAACTATATATTCATTAAACGTTGTTTGAATTGTGCTGGGCTTTAAAGAGTTGCAGGCTAGTTGTGCACAGCGGAGCACGCACTTGGAAGGATGAAGCAAAAGGATTTCCACAAGTTTGAGGCCAAACTGAGCTACATAGTGAGTTCAAAGTCAGCCTGAACTGCATAGGGAGACTCTTATCTCAAAAAAACCTTACAGTCTTAACTTGAAATATACCTTTTTATATATTTAAGTTGTTCCCATGTTTCTCAGTTTAAATACTTAAGTACTAACTATATTTCAAAATTGTTTCATCTTAAGAACCTAAAGAAATCAGCGGTCACACTTCCGGTATTAAAAAGGCTCTGTGGTGCAGTGAGGATAAACAGATTCTTTCAGCTGATGACAAGACTGTTCGGTAAGTAATATCTGTAATGTAAATTTGAAAAATGTTTTACGTTACAGTATTTTAAATACTCTATACAGGGAGATGGCTCAGTGGAATAAGCGCTTCCCTGGCAAGCACAAGGGACTGAGTTCAGTCCCTAGTTCTGCCAAAAATAAAAATAAATACTCTTTATAGCAATTTTGTAGAAAAAAATTGTCTGGCATTAAAATTTAAATTGCATGTAGCTCATGTTTATTTGGAGTTATCCATTTACTGCTATGTAAATAGGGTAGAATTGAGAAAAAAAAACAAAAATGATGCTTTATGACATATTCTTAACCTTGGATTTGTGCATGGGTTGACTAACAGTTCATGAAGCCCATAAAATTCTATACTCAGGGCTGGCCAGATAGCTCAGTGGACTAAAGCACCTGCTTAGGCAGATGCAGGGACTGGGGTTCGATTCCTCGTGTGCTGTGCCAGCCCCGCATCCAGGTCATGCTGGTCAATACGTGTTCGATTTGTGTAGTGAGACCCTGTAGATCCTGTACTAAATACTAAATACTGAATAAATAAATAAACTATACAGAATTCTTATGTGCTGACCCTTGATGAATTTGTCTGAAAAAACACATAGCAGTTGCCAGATTGACAAAAATTGCATTAACAACAACAATTTAAAAACATGCTAAAACTAAGTACATTAGGGTATGTCTCAATGACTGTTTTTGGCTAAGATATTTGAAAAGTAATTTAGATATTGAAGTTGACATCACTAAAAACCAGCTAAAGATTTTGATATTTATGGGAGTCTAAAAAATTTCTATATATGATTTATAATAACTTGAAAGCTATTGTACCACAATTGCGATTATTCTATCATTGATGTAGCTGTAGGTAGCTTTAAATGAGTTCTAGCTGGTGGGATGGTGGTGCATGCCTGTGCCCCCAACGCTAGGGATGCTAGCCAGCCTGGGCAATATAGCAAGACTTGTCTCAAAACAAAGAGTTTAATATGTGCTTGATGTTAAATAAATAAATATGACTAAATTTCCCTTTTTTTAGCCTTTGGGATCGTGCTACGATGACAGAAGTAAGATCTCTGAACTTTAATATGTCTGTTAGTAGCATGGAGTATATTCCCGAGGGAGAGATCCTGGTTATTACTTATGGACGATCTATTGCTTTTCATAGTGCAGTAAGGTAAGTAAGTTTCATCTTTTTTTTTTTTAAGTACATGCTTATGGTATATAAGGTTACATTCACTGTGGGGAGCAGCCACACGCACATACCACATTGCAATGTTTTTCCTCTTTCCCCTTTTCTTAGCAGAGGACTGCTTTTTAAAAAATTGAAGGGCATATGCATTAGCTTTTTGTTGCTATCATAGAATACTCAAGAAGGAGCAATTCACAGGAGGAAAAATGTATTCTGGCTCACAGTTTCAGAGACTTCAATCCACGCTGTTTTGCTTCCATTACCACGGGGTCGGTGATGAGGCATTGCATCATGAGGGAGCGCACTGTGCAGCACAGTGCCTCAGCTTGTGTCAGGCAGGAGGCAGAGAACATGCAAGGAGTGTGGCGGGAATAGGACAGGTCCTTCCGGAGCAAGCCTTAAGTGCCCTTCTACCTCCAGCTTGGTTCCACTTCCTGATGATTCTCCCTGCTCTCGGTAATGCCATCAAATTGTGAATCCATGAATGGATTCACCCATTGTGATCTAAGCCTTACACCTGAACGTTGTTGCACCGGAGCCCACACCTTCAAAGCACAAGCCATAGTTAAGGCAAGGTGGGATCTGAACTGTTTAATATGAAAGAGCATGTTTAAGAGCATGTTATAGTTCAGAGGAGTTAATCAGATTCCAGGTATTAAGGACACTTGTAAAATTCAGCAAGTTCGGAATTTGTATTTTTCTTTAAAAAAAGTTTAGATGTCATAAATAAATGTTTGCTTTAAAATCATGGTGATCATTTCACTTCAACATTTTTTATAGTGACTTTTCTATTCCTGGATGTGGGCATACCTGATGAATTTTAAGCAGTGTGAAGTTCTGTGACTTAGCATTATAGTAAATATTTCTTAAAAATCTGGAGAATAGGGGCCAAGGAGATTGTTTAGAGGAATAAACGCTTTCCTGGCAAGCTCAAGGGCCTGAGTTCAATCCCTGGTTCTGCAATCAATCAATCAATAAATTAAATAATCCAGAGAATAAATTTTAAAATGTGCCAGCAATCTTGCAGCTAGATTCCAGAATGTTAATGGTTAATTTCTTTTTCCTTGTTATACATGTGTATGTTTGTATGTTTTTTTTATTTTTTTCTGTAATTACTAGGCCCATAATGAATATAATTTTGGGTTTCTACTTAAAATAAGCTATTGAAATTTCTTTGAAAACACTTTTACTAGCTGTATTGAATTATGCATTATACTAATTACGTTTTAGTTCCTGGACTTTGCAGTCCTACTGGGAGGACTTCATGGTGAGACATAGACGCACCGTGACCTCACTGCATGCGAAGTCCAGGAAGACAGGAGGATCACTATGAGTCTAAACTGTGTAGTGAGACCATATACCAAAAATAAAAATTTTAAAAAACACAATGAAATTTTTTGAGATTAAAAAAATCCCACTCTAATATCTCTGCTATTTTAATTAGCCAAGACACTGATTTCTAGGGAGAGTGGTTTGACATGGCTTGGTTTTTGAGACAGTCTCACTATATTGTTCAGATGGGCCTTGAACTGACTATGTGGCCCAGGCTGGCTCTGAGTTGGCAATGACTCT
This sequence comes from Ctenomys sociabilis, assembly GCA_004027165.1. Classification (NCBI taxonomy): domain Eukaryota; kingdom Metazoa; phylum Chordata; class Mammalia; order Rodentia; family Ctenomyidae; genus Ctenomys; species Ctenomys sociabilis. The sequence continues at coordinate 49,024 of PVKA01005319.1, forward strand.
TCTGCCTTAGCCTCCTGAGTGCTCGGATTATAGGCCTGCACCCCTGTGCCCACCCTGACACAGGACCTTAAGTTGCCCAGCCTGGGCTCAGACCTTTGACTCTCCTGTCTTCAAGAGGGCAGGGATTACAGGCTTGTACCATGCACCTAGCCCCTTCTGAACATCTTCTAACACTGTTGTATATGTTTACCTAAGTGAATAGTGAATGTCCTTAGAGTTTTTAAATTTAGGAACAGTTTTAGAATGTAATCATTTTCTTTTATCATTTGTGCACTGTTAATGTTTATAAATACTTTTTTTGTAGTTTGGACCCAATTAAATCTTTCGAAGCACCTGCACCCATCAATTCTGCATCTCTTCATCCTGAGAAAGAATTTCTTGTTGCAGGTGGTGAAGACTTTAAGCTTTATAAGTATGATTATAATAGTGGAGAAGAACTAGGTGAGTGGTCCTCTTTTTCTCCTCATAAAATTTACATTTATAAAATATTTTCAGTCCCAGTAATTAATATTCATGTATGTATGTAATATATTGCAGGCAAATTTCTCCACTACTTAAAGCTTTATGCTTAGAAAATACGAAGCAAAGTGTTGTCCATTTTAGCTAGAAAATTCTGTAGCCCTTGTGAGCAAATGAACTCAGTATTATCTTTTGTTTCATGCTGAAATTCATCTGTATGAATAGTAGTGATGTTCTGAGTGTCATGCTATGACTTTTCAGGATCCACTTGGAAGGGATTCCTGTATTCAAATTGTACACTAAGGAGTTGTTAGGATATTTTAGTCTGAGTTTAGCTGTGTTATTGTGATTTGTTTAGGGAAGAGTTAATGTAGGATTCGAGTTAATGCTAACTTTATATAGATCAGATAGTCCAAAGAGTTATGTGTAGTCCTCAATTATGCATGGTTCTCTTTTCATTCAGAAAATCTGGTTTTTATAAATCTTTTTTAATCTGTAAACTACCTCTGTTTGCACTTTTCCTGCTTTATCACTTTGTTTGCTGCAGATGTACACAAAAAACAGTCACCTTATGTTTTGCTCTGAGGCAAGAACTAATGACACTGAGTTGCTGAAGTGTACTTTAAAATGTTTAGTCATATTTAGTTTTTTTGAAAATGAGAAAACTTGAGCTTGGGTGCATGTGGGAGGCCTTAGGGTGAGGTTCTACATTCCCCAATGAGAACTGAGTGGAATTACCTCCCTAAGACCTGAGGCCACAGATAGTGAATGCTGGACTGAAGCATTTTTCTTTTGTTTTTGGCAATGTTGGGGGTTAACCCTGCCCTTGCTTGAACTTTCTAGGTAAGGGCTAAGTAAGGACTGGTGAGCCCTAGCCCTTTCACTCTCATAACTTTTATTTTCTAGTTAGACAGAGATGGGAGATACTCAGGAATACTGGGCTTCTAATTCTTTTTTTTTTTTTTTTTTTTTTGTCTTTTTGAGACAGGGTCTCGCTATGCAGTTCAGGCTGGCTTTAAGCTCACTTTGTAGCTCAGGCTGGTCTTTGTAGCTGCTTCTAATTCTAAGGATGAACAGGCGTTAGAATATAAATGTGACAAGTTTGTAAACACAGCTTTAAGTTAGAAAATACTCCAGTTCTGAACATTTTCTCAGTAGATTTTATAGATTCAAATATTTAGGACCAGTATAGATCCTGAATCTCTGTCTTCTGTGTGGCAGAGGTTGGTAGGAAATGAGGAAGCACAATGTGCAAAGCGCCATCTGGTGGCTTTCTCTAGTCATGAAAAGAAGTGGTTCCCTGCAAATAGGCAGAAAGATGTGAATGGTAATTGGGATTGCACTCCATGGGTTTCCTGTTGACCTTTGTTGTTCTGTCTTCATTGAGACATTGTGCCTGATTTTCTCTCTTAAAGACAGTCTGAATTTTGTCAAGTGCTAGATTTGCAAAGGGGCACTCAGGGGTAAATGATAGACACTGCCATGGCACCTGGTGATGGGGATTAACTAGGTACAGTCCTTCGTATTTGCGTTTAGGAATTACGTATTTCTCCAGGAATATAGACAGTATTTTCATTCATATAGAAAATTCAACCTAATAATTAAACATTATATTTCCTAATAGCCCTTATGTTGTTTTTCAGAATCCTACAAAGGACACTTTGGTCCCATTCATTGTGTGAGATTCAGTCCTGATGGAGAACTGTATGCCAGTGGTTCTGAAGATGGAACTCTGAGACTGTGGCAGACTGTGGTAGGAAAAACCTATGGCCTTTGGAAATGTGTGCTTCCGGGTAAGAATTTATATTTTAAGTTAGTAAGTTACAATGTGTACTTTATGTCACTTCTTTATCACTTCTGTTTCAGTGTTCCTGTAGATGCGGAACTATGTACTTTTGTGTTTTTGAGATAGGGTTTCACTATGAAGTTCAGTCTGCCTTGAGCTTGGTTTATAGCCCAGACTGATCTTATGGGGATCTTCCTGCTTCAGTTTCCCCTTTGTCTGAGAAAATGATGTAAATATAATTAATGGGAAGCCATGATTGTAACTTGGCTATTGTGTTCTGTTGTTTAGGGATTTTTGTTGGAATACCATTCTACTAAATTTGTAGTTCATTTGGCAAATGGAGTGAACTTAAATTCACAGTTTGCTAGAAGGCAGTATAATGAATTCAAAAATATATGTATCCAATAATTATTTAAGGTGGACATATTTTTAATTAAAAAAAAAAGAAAAACTTGTTACTGATCTCAGTTGTAGTATGAGCCTAAAAGTAGGTGTGGAAGACAGATTGTTTTAGACTTACAATTACTAAGAGTTGTTATACTGTATTGATGCAGTAGTTTTGTCTTTACTTTTCTTGTTTATTAAATGGAATTATTTGTGATACAATAATTCATGAAATCTATCATTGCTGTTGTTTTCACAGAAGAAGATAGTGGTGAATTGGCAAAGCCAAAGATCAATTTTCCAGAGACAGCAGAAGAGGAACTAGGTAAATAAAATCAATTGACTTTCCTCAGAATCCTGGGGGCCTTAAAATTGAAGTGGTATATGAGTTTTGCTTATTGACAAAAGGAATGTATACATGTGAATGTACTTAATGGAAAGGTTAGTATTTACATGTGCTTATTTGTATGCTAAGTAAAGCTGTGTAGCAGTGGCAGTGAGGTAGTGTCGGCACAATATAGTTTACTCTCACAGAACTGGTCAAATTTAGCAAGATGCTATTTAAGCAAATTATGTAAATAAAACATTACATCTGTACGGGAAATCAGAATAGTGCCCTGAAAAGCAACATTGAAACCATGACCTAGTGTGTGCAGGAGCAACAGGGATGTTAGGAGGTGTGGTATTGGTAGGGACAGGATAACAAAATTCTTAACAGGAAAAGAACAAAAGCATGAGCTGAGCACAGCATGTTAGGAACTGAATAGCTCTACTATGCCTCCCTATGAAGAACAAGGGGATGGTGATCGGGATGGAACACAACACACAGTCCCAGCATGTGGGAGGCTGTGGCAGCACCATTGCACGAGTTCAGCAGCCTGGACTACATAGCCTACTCTTGAAGACTGAATCGGGGCTGAGGATGTGGCTCAGTGATAGAGCTCTTGTCCTGAGTTCAACCCGAGCACACACTCCCATATGAACAAACAAAACTCACAAATCAGTCAAACAAGAGCAGCCAAACCATAAAGTTTGGCTGTGGAAGGAACTGGACAAGGTACAGAGTGATGTAGACCACTCAGCAGACATTAATAGTCTAGGTGACCAGGTACCTGGTTTTGAATAAGGGAATGATAATAACAAAAGGAAAGATGAATTGTCACAGTGGTAGAATTGGGAAGAGCCCATGATTTTTTTTTATTTTTATTACATGGCAAGATAAGGATGGGATTGAAGAAAATGTCAGATTCATGATTTGGAAAAGTTTATATGGTGATTTAGGGGTCAGGGTGTGGCTTACCATAATTATAACCTCCTCCCCTTTTGTATTTTCGTTTAGTTTTTCATTTTATGTATTTGGTACAGGGTCGACTGCATATAGATCAGACTCATAGTGATCCTCCTGTTTTTAGCCTCCTCAGCACTGGGATTATAGGTGTGCACTACCACCCCCATACTCAGTCATTGGCTCAGTGTGCCCCAAGGGTGAGGCTGACATAGCATGTGGTTCTGGGGATCAAACCCCAGTCTGCGCATTCTGTTTTAAAGAAAATCTTATGTTGAAAATGAGTCAAGCTGAATGTGGTGAAGCATGTCTATAATCCCACCACTTGGGAGGCAGGAGGATCATTGCAGGTTTGAGACTAGCCTGGGCTATAAAGTGAGCTCAAAGACAGCCTGAACTGCATAAGGAGACCCTGTCTTAGAAAGACCAAAAGAAAAAGACAGAAACGAGTCAGTTCAAGAGTAGCTTGCTATGGGCCAGGGAGATAGCTCAGCAGAATAAGGGCTTTGCAAGGGTCTGAATTCAATTCCTGGTTCTGCAAAAAAAAAAAAAAAAACAGTAGCTTGCTGCCATTGCCCCCTTTTTCTGATTTACCTTTTTGCAGAAAGAAAGCATCATGTTTATTTGAATATCATTAAGTGTTAGAATTTGAGTCACTAAAGTAGAGTGCCACAGTTTTTAAACATAACTTTAATGCACCGTTTGCTGAGTAGTTGAAGTTGGTGGAAGTTTATCCTGGAAAGAGAAAATGTTTAATTAAATTATGGTGTAGCAGTGTTGATGCAAGCCATCATGAACTCTTTCCTCAGGCTTTTCCAATGTCAAGTGCAGTTGCCTTGCATCCCCCCCCCAGAATGTGCTTCATAGTCTTTTTTATTCCTTCATTGAGAAGAACTGTAGATTTACTTCTTTCTCTTATTAAATTGACTAACGTGCTTTTTTTTTTAATTATAGAAGAAATTGCTTCAGAAAATTCAGATTCCATCTATTCCTCAACTCCTGAAGTTAAAGCCTGAGCCTGGAGCATGTGCCACAGATAGTGTATTGCGTAGGGACTGAAGGGGCGGGCAGAGATGAGCACCGCCCTCAGAGCTTCTCTGCCTGATGCCAACAGCCAGTCAGCAGGAATGTGAACCTGCCTCCACGCTGCAGCCGCTGACGTGCCGGAAGCTGTGAGTGCAAGCTCAGCCTCAGAAGCGGGGCAGCCTCTTGTCTTTTTAATGAATACGTGCAAGCCAACGTCAAATTTGTGTCATTACAATTAAATTTCTTGTAGCTTTTTTTTTTGTTATTATGGAGAAGAAAAATATATTTGCCTATTTTTCTGATATTTCCCTCAAAACAGAATGCCTTTCTCTCTTTCTTTTTTGGTTTGGCTCTAGTTGTAAAAGAGAGGAAATACATTAAAGTAACTGGTTTGATTTCTCTTGCATTGTATACTGCTTCTGAACACATACAATTATTTTTAGTTGTCTAAAATAAAATGTCTCTAAAATGAAAGAATGTTTTGTTTCTTTGGGGAAAACTAATAGGTTGGAATTTTATAAATAAAAATAGAAAAATTTTCTACATTGTGAACACAGGAAAAGACAATTTGATTATAGACTATTATTATTTTAAAAAGCTTTTTACAAACACAGCAAAAGACAACTTGGTTATAGATGCTAGTAAAATTGTTCCCTAATTTTGAAGTTCATTCACTTATACTCAATGTTTGGAAGTTTCTTATACTTTGCTGGAGTTGTATTTACTTCGCCCTTCCCTGCTTGGTTGGAAATGTATGACCCTCATTTTAAAATGATTACTGATTTAAAAATGATGCATGATAGAAAAGAATCAAGCAGTCAGAAAAATAGTATCTACAGCCCCCCCCATCTTGTATAATTGAGTGCTCATTAGTGTGCAGTAGGTCCTTCTGTGTATGTGGGCAAATAGATGTGAGTGAGTTGATGAGGACGGTGTAAATTGGCCTGTGATGCGGAAAGTCTGCCATTTTATTTTACCTCATCCTTTAAATTTGGGTAGCATTCAGAAAAACCTTACCAACCCTCTAATAAACTGGATCAATTGAGTATAGATTGAAATTTATTTTTTTTAAGTATGCAGGTATAGCAAATAGTAATTTAAAAATATTTCAGAACAGTAAGTTTGCTTTTTATTTGCTAATCAAGCTTTCAAATGATCTTTGGTAGCTTTCCTTAAAAGAAACAAAAGCCAACCAAAGAATAAGGTTTCCTTTTGGGCATTTGTGGTAACCAGAAGAAAGCACTGTCAGCTATGGCAGCGTTTGAGAGCCAGGCAAAACCTGATCGTGTTCCATGTAGGGTCTTACCAGGTGTTAGCACTTGGTGTCAGTTTGTCACATGCCTGATTCCCTGCTATGTAGCAGTATTGTCAGTGAATCACTCAGACTTACCAGAGTCTGACTTAACTCAAAATGAAATTGACATTTTTATGTACCATACTGGAGTCAAAGTTGCTTGGTATTTATGAAATTGATGAGCCAAGGTGGATTTCTTCTACTTAGATTTTATAAAAAACGAGGAGGACCCTGAAGCTGGTGATAGTACACTCCAGTAACCTCAGCCAGCACCCAGATGGTTAAGGCATGATGATCACTGTGAGTTTGTGGCCAGCTTGGGCTATGTAGTAAGGCAAAAAAAAACCAAGAAGAAAGATAACCCTGGTTACATACAATCTCTTATGTATTGGTTTTCTGTTGGTGCTATAACATATTACTGCAGTTTTGTGGCTTAACACAATTCAGGAAGTTCCAAGTCAGAAAAACAACTCATTGGGTTCAGTCAAAGTGATGTTGCAGCAAAATTCATTGAGGTAAACCCTCATGGGAGAGCAAGAATGAGAACAATAGAGACACATTACTGCCTGCAGGACAACAGTCTGATGCACAGTCGGAATGTCTACAGTCAGAGAATTTTGTACTGGAGTATAACCACATTACCTCATTTTGGAATTTTACCAAAATGTCACAAGGTTTACATTTCCTAGAGATTTGTTAGTATGGTTAAATTTTAGCTTACCTACAGTTATTTGTTTTTTTGTTTTTAATTTATGTGTTTTAGTACAGGTATACAAGGTCTCACTAGTGATCTTCCTGTTTTCAGCCTCCCAAGCCCTTGGATTACAAGCGAGAGCCACCATGCCCGGTCTCGGTTGCTGTCTCAGTGCACCCGAGGGGCAGGGCTGGCATGGCATGCCAGGGATTGAACTGCAGTCCCTGCACCTATCTAAGCAGGCACTTTAGTCCACTGAGCTATCTGGCTGGCCCTTATAGTTTGTTATAACTGTTTGCTCCTTAGGTTAGTGATTTGTTCTCCTTTATGAGTTTTAGGGTTAACTAGAGGGAAGGGGGTGAGGTGTGAATTTACCTCAAGTTTAAATGGCTTCTAAAATGGAGTCTCTTGCCCCATCAGTGGCAAAACTATTTCTTCTGGGGCCAGGGCAATGGCTCAGTAGAATAAGTGCATCCCTGACAAGTGCGAGGGCCTGAGTTCAATCCCCAATTCTGCAAAAAAAAAAAAAAAAAAACTTTCTCCTGCAGGCACTGGGAAGCTTGTTTCCTTGCCCGTTCAGCCAAGAGAGCTGTGTTCCTTGCCTCTGTCCCTTCTGTCTTCAGAGCTTAGCAGCATAGCATCTCCTAATCTGACTCTTGCCATTACTGCTCATATCTGAATGTTTGTGGTTACTGAATGGCACTCCCACAGATAAACCATAGCTGTCTCAGATCATGACACCTGAAGCAAGGCATGGAGCAAGTTCGAGCCACACTTGGGCAATTTCATTAGTCAAGGGGATCTTTAAAAAAAAAAGTTGATCTCTTGGGAATAATTTGAATGGAGTATTTGCCTTGAATGTGTGTTCAGTCACAATACTAGGGAAAACACTCTTGGCATCTACAAAGTTCTTGCTGTATAAGGTGACATAAATGCTGACATGTGGGATTTGGGCATGTTTGAAGGTTGATTAGTTATACTTTGTAATGGTAGAATCCTACAGTAATTTTTCCTCATTAATGTGACTGGGCATGGAATGTCCAGAGTGCCTAGGGAGCACTACAGCCTTTTTATTTTATTTTGAGACAAGGGTCTCAATCAAATACTTAGGTTGGCCTCAAGCATGTGATCCTCCTGCCTCAGCCTCCTATGTAGCTGGGATTACAGGCAGATGTCACTCTACCTAGCTACACAATAGAACAGAAGGTTCAAGAATCAATTAAATTTTCCCTTGCTAATCTCATCATCCCAGAGTTTTTTTTCCTGTCATCCTGTTAAACTTCAACATCTCTCAAAATTGCCCAGGTTCTTGTTTTTAAAGCCTATTATTTTCTGCTGCTCTGAAAGCTCATGCATGGCTTATGTTATACTTTACTAATTACTCCAATATTTGCCTATTTCTCTCTTCTTGCTTGGCTTCCAATATGGACTTCCTTCCCTGATTCTCTCAAAAGGAAAAAAATAATCCACTTTTTTTAAAATATTCATTTCATTTTATTTATTTATCTTTTTTTTTGGCAGATCCAGGAATTGTTTTGTTTTGTGTTGTTATTAGCAGAACCAGGGAATGAACTCAGGCCCTTGCACTTGCCACGTAAGCGCTTATTCTACTGAGCTAATTCCCTGGCTCCCAAAATAATCCACTTTCATGGCATGTTTTCTGATGCCTTTCAAGTTTTGTATCCACTGCCTTTTTTTTTCAGATTTATTGTTTTGTGACTGGCTCAGCCCACCCTGGGGGCGGGGCTGGTGCAGCACGTGGTGCTTGGGGATCAAACCACAGTCCCTGAGCACTTGCCTAAGTAGGCACTTTAGACCACTGAGCTATCTCGCCAGCCCCATCTTGCCTCTATGAGGACTGCAGACTTTAGAACATTTCTATTGATGAATTATTATTTTTTATATTAAACAATGCTTAAAAATTACAAAAAGTATTGCATTTTTAATATTGTTTATAAAACATCAAAATCATAAGGCTAAATGACTTGCCCATCTTTGTCAGGAGGTCTCTATTATGCAATATGTAGTTAGCAGGAGCATAAATTATCAAGAAAGGTATTAATTTCTTAAATATTGTACATTTAGAAGACACCAGCATTTTCCCATCACAGGGTATTTGCCTACAAAACCTGAGAGAACAAATAGAAACCTTACGTGAGCTACAGTGTAAACACAAAAGTCTACTACAGACATCTTTGCTTGCCTCAACTGTGGCACCCACGGCGGCTCACACATGACAGCTCGTGTTCCGCTTACGCTGGCGGTGTGTTTAGCTTTCCTTTGCCATGTGGCAAGCCAGGCTTCCTGCTTCTCAGGAGCTTCCTACTGTACAGTGTGCACTTGGGGCAATAAGAAACCTAAATGTCAAATGTGTGATGAGTGCTTAGAATTAAAAACCTATGTTAACTGCAGTAAAAGTGCGATTAGCACTCTACAATGAAAATAATCTTTCCTTCTATTGTCTCACCCAAGGCAGTCTTCACACATGAAAATTGGATGTCCTATAAACAAACATTGCTTGTACTGATAGCATGCATGTTTTATTTTTTTCTCTCTTTGTTTCGTGTCTGTTTCTGTTTTCTGAGACAGGGTCGCTCTGTATAATTCAGGCTGCTCCTGAACTCACTTATGTAGCCCAGGCTGGCCTTAAACTCAGGGTGATCTTCCTGGCCTCAGCCTCTCACGTACTGGAATTACGTTGTGTGTGTGTGTGTGTGTGTGTGTGTGTGTGTGTGTGTGTGTTCATTGTAGGTCTTTAGGATGTTGTGCCTGCCTGCTCACCTGTCATTTCACAAGTGCGCCCCACAATTTTTTTTTTTGCCTAGTTCTTCTTCTTTTTTCTCTGCTGTAAATGATCTCTTATGAGTTCCAGTCTAATCATCTAGGAAAAAATTTTCTGTACTTTTTTTTTTTTTTTTTAATGAAACTTAGGCTCTTGTGCTTGCCAGGGAAGCACTTTTTCTTCTGAGCCATCTCCCTGGCCCTTTTCTGTGGTATTTTGGACTTGTTACTCTCTTTCTAAACTTTGTTTTTCTAACCAGGGATTGAACTCAGGTCCTTGTCAGGCAAGTGCTTATTCTATTGAGCTATCCCCCTGACCCCTCTAAACTATCTTTTCTTAACACATGTTTAGGATCAAGTAAAACAACCATTGTATTTCTAATGATATCATAGTTGCTATATAACAAACTCATCAATATCTACTCCACCTTGGCTTTGTTGTAGGAAGTTTCCATCTCAGACTTCCTTTTTTTTTTTAAATTTAGGGCAGGCTCTACAGGGTGTTCAGGGTCTCACTACTAGATCGGACTTGTAGTGATCTTCCTGTTTTCAGCCTCCCAAATGCTGGGATTATAGGCACTTGCCATCACCCCCAGTGAGGGGGTGAGGCTGGCACAGCAGGCCTGGAATTGAACCCCCACCGCTGTGCTCTGCCTAAATAGGCGCTTTAGTCTTCTGAGCTATCTGGTTGGCCCCCCAGACTTCCATTTTGTTAGGGTTTCTCTATTGATATTTCCACCATGTGCGATGTTGACATCCATAATAACAGTTTGCCATATATGAAGCTAGTGTACACTTTCCTGAAAACTAAGGATTGTGCTACACAATTTTCTGTCTTTGAAATTGCAACATTTCATTTGGAGTTTCTGCTTTTTTTTTTTTTTTTCAGTACTGGGTATTAAACTCAGGACCTTGCACTTGCCAGGCAGATGCTTGAGCTGCTGAGCTATCTCCCTGGCCCCTTTTTTTAAAAAAAAATGTTTTAAGTACAGGGTCTCTACTGTCTCTCTACACAGATTGGACTGGCAGTGATTCTCTGGCTTTCAGCCTCCCAAGCACTCTGCTTTGTTCTTGTGTACCGCACGTGTGCTCATCAACTTGTGTCAAGAACTCCAAGAGCAGGGTACATGCTGGTGGCCCAGGCTTCGCAGGAGGGCTGTGACCTCCACAGGGAAGAGCAGTCTTCACATGGCAGGAGGTAGGAGGGCAACACACTCCACACTGCACAGAGCCTTTTGGGGGCCATGAGCCCAGCGTCTGATCACCTCTTTGTTACATCCTATTGTCCACACCTCAATTTTGGAGAGGATACATTCCAGCCATGGACAGGACCAAGGGACAGTATCTGTAGTAGGTACTTTGATTGTTTTATCCCTGGGAGATTTTTTTTTTTTTTTTTTAAAGTGATTCCTAATGGGTTAACATAATCATATAGGGCCGGGGAGATGGCTCGGTGCAATAAGCACTTCCCTGGCAAGCGCAAGGGCCTGAGTTCAATCCCTGGTTCCACAAAAAAAAAAAAAAGACATAACCATATAAATTATTATGCTTATTGGTCTCTTATCCAAGAGGGATATCTGAACAAAAATTATGAAGAGCAAGAACATTCACAGAACATGGAGTTGAAAGGATGGATTTTTTTTTCTCCCAGTACAAGGGATCGAGCTCAGGACCTTGTACTTGCCAGGCAGGCACTTATGCCACTGAGCTATCTGAGTGGCCTATGGATGTTTTTCACTGTTAATCTAAACTCAGTATAACTTCCTTCTACCACCACCTATATCTACACAGGGAAAACATGTATTTTTCTTAGCTGGATAGGTAGATAACTGGGTCAAAACTTCCTCCTGCTCATGTTCCCAGAATGCTGGGATTCCAAGCATTCACAGCCATGCGGGGCTGAAACCTAGCTTTGCCTGATAACTGCAGAAATGTGCAAGTACCCATGTAATATAATACTGATACAGGAGTGATAAACGACCTTCAGATGATAGAGAGGAAAGATTGTAACTTAACCTGCTAGATGTCTGGTACCTACCTCTGAGTTCATGTTCTTCAAAACTGAAGAAAGAATTCTAAGGAACAATGGAGTTAGTTAAGAGTAGGAAATGTTTGTTAAGGGGGAGAAATACAGTGTGGGTTGCAGCTATGATTGACCAATAAAGTAAGTATAGCCTCTTAGGTAATGTTGGTCCGGTGGGGAAGCAAATCACGTGGCAAGTGCACATGAAAGAACAGAACTTTTCATGAAGGGATGAGGCTGGGGGTCACGGTTGTGCACTGAGGCGACACATGCCTACCTAGACTTCGTTAGTCCAGGTGTGGCCACTCGTGTTAGGCCTGGTCATTCTGTCTTGAGGCCTGGCCTCCGCAGCCACACCTCCGGCCAGTCGCCGTGAGGTTTCGTTTCTGGCACTTACCCTTCAGGTCCCAACCCAGTCTGACTGCCTGTAATATTTCTACCTAACTCAGCTGTCTCTAATTGTAGCATCTAGATCAGTGTGGTTTTTAAGACCAGTAGAGGCCTCCTGCATTACAAAGCAAAAACAAATAGAGTTCTCACACAAACTAATGAGGTGTGGAACTTATCCGTGGAAACCGAGCCTAAATATGCATCTACATGATAGCTAATCATGGATGACAGCTGGGTAGGTTGAATCAGTTTTGGGGAGGAGGCTTGATCAAGGGCTACTTGATTGTAGCTTCGGTATGGAAATAATATTAAGTACTTTATGTTAGGTTTTTATGTTAAAAATTTTATTATGTATTTTTAGGGAAGGGTCTACAGGGTGTTCAGGGTCTCACTACTAGATTGGACTCATAGCGATCCACCTGTTTACAGCCTCCCAAGTGCTGGGAGTGCAGGCACGTGCCACGTCTCAATTGTTACTTTATTGAACCCTGAGCCTGCTTGCAGGCTTTTTTTTTTGTTTTTGTTTTTTTTTTTTGGCGGACTCAGGGATTAAACTCAGGGCCTTTCACTTGCCAGGCAAGCACTTATTCTACTGAGCTATCTCCCTGGCCCGAAGCTGCTAATACTGCTAATATGTTTTTTATCAGTGTTGCTCTAACTAGGGATTTCATGGCTAATAGATTTTTAAAAAGAAGAAGAGCAAGGTGGACTCACTTGTGAGCCTGGCACAAACGTACCACCACAATCCTCAGCAGAAGGGGCTCTTAAAATCCAAGGCAGGGGCTGGGAATGTAGCTCAGTGGCACAAGTGCCTGCCTGGCACGCGCAAGGTCCTGAGTTAGATTTTTGCAAACAAATTCAACTTGAGGGGTAGGGCTGAACAGGGTCAGAAGAGAAAACTGTTGCTTAAATGGAATAAACTCGCGCCTTCGGGTGCGCTGAGCCGGCAATGGAGTCCGAGCACGGTGGTGTGTGCCTTGTAATCCCAGCCCTAGGGAGGCAGAAAGCAGGAAGGTCACTATGAATGTGAGCTTCATAGTAAGACCCTGTCAAAAAAAAAAAAAAAAAAAACCCTAAATAGAATAAACTTAGCTTCATGAAAGAGTCAATTTATAAGTGCTCTACAGGTCTGCCGATGCACTTGCGTCCCTAGTCTTCCCTTCTGCCAACTTTTTTTTTTTTTTTAATGTACTTAGTGCAGTGTTTACAGGGTCTACACGGTCTCACTACACAGATCAGACTTGTAGTGATTCTCCTGTTTTCGGCTTCCCAAGTGCTGGGATTATAGGCATGCGCGCACGCGCATGTGTGTGTGTGTGTGTGTGTGTGTGTGTGACTACGCCCAGTCTCAATCAACATCTCAGCACACCCCGGGGCAGGGCCAGCAAGGCAGACTATGATCCAATCCGGCCCCTGTCTCCTGCTACTATTTATGTATTTATTTATTTCTGGGTGTTGAACCCAGGACACTCACCCTGGACTATATCTCCAGCCCTCTTAATTTTTTATTTTGAGACAAGTTTTCACAAAGTTGCCCTTGTGGGACTCGAACTTATGATCCTCCTGTCTCAGGCTCCCAGATTGCTAGAATGATACATGCAGGATGCTGAAAAGTGCTCCTTCTGCTTCTGTAGCTTTCCCCACCAGACCTGGCTGGCATTCTGTAGTCTGCATATTTACCCGAGGAACCTGTGAATGACTCCCCATAGAAATCACAGAACCAGACTGCATTAAATGAAAATGGCTTCGATGAAACAGAAGACACTATGAAAAAGACAGCAGAGACAGGAGCATACATTTATAGATATTCATAGCTTGGAGACTCAAGAATGAAGCAAACAAGGAACCAGGCACAGACGGTTCCTGCCTTTTCAAATGTGAAATGTGGGTTAGTTCTGTTTCCCAGGCTGGGTAGATTTCTAGAAGCTTCACAATAAATATGGTGCACATACCTAGAACTTTCTTTTTTAGATAGGGCCTTGCTATGCATTCCAGGCTGGCCTGGAAATCATGGCACTCCTCCTGCCTCAGCCTCCTGAGAGCTAGTACTACAGGCATGCCTCATCATGCCTGGATTTTCAGAATTTTAGATACATTGATTTATTAGGGCTGCTCTGAAGTTTTAGAAAAGAGTTCCTGAGTGATTCCAAAGTGGTAGTCTATAGATTTATTTTTTAAATTTGTGTATTGGTACAGGATCTCACTATGCTGCTTGGATTTGTAGTGATCATCCAGTTTCAGCCTCCTCAGTGCTGGGATTACAGCTGTGCACCACCACATCCACGCTCTGCTAGCTCAGTGCACCCAGGGTCAGGGCTGGCAGGGCACGTGGTGAGGGGATCGAACCCAGGTCCCTGTGCTTACCTAAACTGTTGCTTAGTCCATTAAGCTACCTTGCTGGCACTACTTTTTTTTTTAACAGCTGTTGCCTTAGGGATACTAGAGAAGTTCAGAAAACAAAATACTTAAGAAACATTCACAAAGTAAAACTCAGGAATATGTCTTCATTTAAAAACTCATTTATTTTATTTTATTTTTATTTTTGTATTTAGTACAGGGCATAAGGGTCTCACTGCACAGATTGGACTCCTAGTGATTCTCCTGTTGTCAGCTTCCCAAACGCTGGGATTACAAGTGTGCATCAACACTCACAGTCTCAATTACCACCTCAACACTCCCCGGGATTGGGGCTGAATCTGCCTAAGCAGAAGCTTTAATCCACTGAGCTATCCGGTAGGCCTAAAAATCTCATTCTTAAAGATGGGTGTGGTGGTGTATACCTGTAGTCCCAGCACTTGGGAAGTGAAGCAGCAGGATTACAGTGAGTTCAAGACCAGCCTGGACTACATAGTGAGTTCCAAAAAAACAAAACCCCAAAACAAAAATACTTAAAACAAGCAGCCAACCTAGACAACTTAGCAAGACCTGTCTCAAGGACAAAACAAAATATCAAAATGTGCTATTTAAAAATTTTATTTTATTTTTTTCTTTTTTGATACAGAGTTTTGCTACGTACCTTGTATTCACTGTGTAGTCCAGGCTGGCCTCCACCACGCTGTGACCCTCCTGCCTCAGCCTCCCCATGCCTGGGGTTACAGGCATGCACCACAATGCCCAGCAAGAATATATTTCATATATATTCTCTCTGTCATCCCTCTTGAAGGTGCCAACCTAATATTTTATTTATTTATTTATTTATTGTGGAAGTGGGGATTGAACTCAGACCCTTACCCTTGCCAGGGAAGCAATTATTCTACTGAGCCATCTCCCTGGTCCCAAAAGGACAGTTTTCTTTTTTCCTTTTTTGTTTTGATGGAACCGGGAATTGAAAACAGACCCTTGCACTTGCCAGGTAAGCATTTAGTCTATTGAGCTATCTCCTTGGCCCCAAACCTAACATTTTTAACTGTTTTATTATAGGTTAGTACTATGCAAAAAGTCCTCCAGAAATTCTCACGTGTTTTACTATCAAAATATTAGCTTTTGGACAATTTGCTGCGTTTTTTTTTCTGATATCCTGGAATACCCCAGCTTTTATTGTTTAAACAATTTCTATTTCACATTAGTGCATAAGGAGTGCCTTGGAACCTGGCTTAGAGTTGCATCAATCCCTAGCAATAGAATTTCACGTGTTAGGTTTGTATCTTTTGGCAACATAGGTGTTCACCAGTGAAAGCCAACCAGGGCACAGCTGCATTTTGGCCAGGCTGACTTCACCCCTTAGGTGTAAGGGGGCTGGGTGAGCAGGTACTGATGGAAACTAACCACACGCAGCCTGCAGTTGTGTTCCGTGATTCGGGGGAAGGCGAAGCAGCAGTCTTCTAGGATGGATGGTGCTAGAAAAGAGTGACAATGCTATGATAGGGCTTCCTGATTTATGGCTTGGACAATATACCCAGATTTCTGTGCTCAGATCTGACGAGAAGTGCTCTTGGTTTTGATTCACTCTGGTTACAGAGGCTGTGGTTGCCGCTGAGGGTGGACTTCGTAAAACTTTGTAAAACTGAGTACCACCCAGCTTGGGGATGAAAGGGCCTCCTTTTCTCTTTCAGGGTTAAATAAAAATAAAAGTAGCCAGATTTGAGTACACTGCCCTGCCTTTGATCTCACCCTTCTGGAAGGCTGAGCCAGGCGCATCCTACGTTTGAGCCCAGCATGGCCAATTTAGTGAGACCTTGTCTCAGAAAGGCTGGAGATATACAAAAGCCTGAGGTTCAATTCTTCTAATTGCAAAAGGGAGCAAAAAGTAAACACTCTTCTTATATGTGTAAATGGGACCTAGACACATCTAAAATATTCAGCAGTAGCCAGGAGTGGACAAGGCTGAAAGACAGCTCTGTGTAGGGTAAAAACTTCTATGTGAACTGGATGCTACAATGAACAGCTTCCATTTATTGATCACGTTCCATACTGTGCAGTAGGTCATGAGCACACATACAACTTTACAATATATACTTTATAATACACATTTTGGCCAATCCCATTATGCAAGTAAACAGACAGTCAACATCCTCATGCAAGGAGTGGTGGCGCGTGCCGTAATCCAGCACCAAGGTAGGCTGAGGCAGCAGGATCACATTGTGGGCATTGAGCAATCTAGCAAGGTCCTGCCTCAAAACGTGCAAAAGGACTGAGAAGGTAGCTCAGTGTGAAGACCCTTAATTCGACTCCCAGGACTCCAAAGCAAACCAAAGCACACTCCAGAGCCTTATGGCCCTTACGTGGAATGGCTGGGATGCTGCTGCGTTGGGTCCACTTGAAACATCCTCTGTTTCTGATGCCCAGATGGGCTGTCCCCAGAGCGTTGGGTCTGCAGGTGTTGCTATGGAGACATAATACACAACTGGCAGGATTTTTCTGAAACTCAGACACCTTCACCCATCTGATAACGTGGGCCAGGGGAACCAGCTCACAGTACAGAGCCACACTCGAGTTTCTTTTCTCTGCTTGCAAGTGCGGATGAATTAGCTAGTGGCCAAGGGAAGGCTGGTTACAACTCAGGACCATGGAACTGTCCCGGTCACAGAGAAGTCAGGCTGGAAGAACTCTTAGTATTCCAGAGTCATAGATTTTAGAGATTTGATAATATCTGTTAGAGATGAGGAAAATCAGGCTCGGGAAGGTGCTTATCATTTGCCCAAGTTCCACATTATTCAGTGTCTGTCAGGTCAGAAAAATTAACTGGCTCCTGTCAGGTCTGGGCTCTTAGTTTCCCAAATCAAATGGCTCTGCTCTCGTAGAGGCCAGATTAGAAGTCAGGGCTCCAATGCCCCGTTTGCTCTTCCAGGCTCAGGGATTGCTGCTGACATTCTGGGTCAGAGGGTGCAGGGTGCTGTGCTTGGACCTCAAGAGATCAGGCACTCCCTGTTGTTTTGCAACCTTGCAGCTAAAAAATTTCTCAGACTCTTGTATTCAGTGAAACTGGCAACTTAAGCTTTGTTTTGTTTTCTGTTTTTTGAGATGTGGTCTCACTGTCCAGCACAGCTCATGGTAGTAGCCCTTCTCAGCCTCCAGATGCTGGGATTACAGGAGCGCACCACCAGGCCCGAAGACACTGAATATTTATTGATTTATTTACTTATTTTTCTGAGACAGTTTCACTGTGTGGTCTAGCCTGGCCTTGAACCCACTATGTAGCCTAACGTGGCTGTGAATCACACCGATCTTGCATCAGCCTCCCTAGCACTAGGATTCAAGGGTGTGGCACTGCACATCTGGCTTTATTTATTTATATTTACTACAGGGTCTACAGGGTCTCACTACTTAGATTGGAAATGGAGTGAACCTCCTGTTTACAGCCTGCCAAGTGTTGGGATTACAGATGCGTGCCACCATGCCCACTCTCCGTTGATGTCTCAATGAGTCCCCGGGGTGTGGCTGGCACTACAGGCTGAGCTATCTGGCCAGCCTTTATTTATTTATTTTTGTAGCCGCTGAGCTATCTCCTCAGTCCCTGTTTTGTCTTTTTTTTTGAGACAGGGTCTCACTATGTAGTTCAGGCTGGCCTTGAGCTCACTTTGTAGCTCAGCCTGGTCTCGAACTCACAACAATCCTCCTGCCTCAGCCTTCCGAGTGCTGGGATTACAGTCATGCACAACCACGCCCGGCTCCCCAGTCCCTGTTTTGGTTTTTTTTTTTTTTTGGTGGAACTGGGAATTGAACTCAGACCCTTGTGCTTGCCAGTGATGTTTTGGTCTTTTTGAGACAGGGTTTCTCTATGTAGTTCAGGCTGGTCTTGAGCTCATTAGGTAGCACAGATTGTTCTTGAACTCAAAACCGTACTCCTGCCTCAGCCTCTCCAGTGCTGGAATTACAGGCAGGGGTCACTTTGCCTGGTTTAAGGCACTACAGGTATCCACCAGTTGGCTCACAGGGCGAGGCGACATTGGGGGCGGAGCGATCTTGGAGGCGGAGCTGATATGGGGCGGAGCTGCCACGGGGGCGGGCGGAAGGCGGAAGGAAGGCAGACGCCGGGAGGCGGCGCTCCAGTCTGCAGCTGTGCGTCCGCGCCATGGCCGCTCGCAGTGTCGGCACCGAGCTGGGTAAGGGTCCGCGCCTTGTTCCTGGACATCGCGTGGGCTCTCGTTCCGCTGGGGGTTCTGGCCCAGGTGGGAAGCGGGGCGCCGGGCCTCGCGCGACCCGGAGTAGATTCGGCGACTCCGGCCTCAGACGCCGGAGGGAGCCGGAGTTCCTCTTCCCACCCAGTGTCTCCCGTTCTGGCTCTCGGGTCGCACACAAAACAGAAACATCCCCAGACGAAACCAGACCTTCCCCACACCGTGGTGCGCGCGGCGAGATGCTCGTGTTTGTCGCGGCCAGGGCCCTGCAGCGGCCGTGGGGGACAAACCCGGGGCTACGCGCCGAAGTGCGGCGTTGTGTTTCTTAGATGTAAAACTTTGTGAAGGTGCCTGTGTTATTTTCACATTTTTCATCCTATTGGTATTCATTCAAATACGACTGGCAAGAAAACTTTGTATTTCTTAAAAGTTGTGAAAAGTGCATGATTCGGACAGTAAACCACAGGTTCAAGGTTTAGGCATACTGCATGGCTACCTTGATATTCTGGATCTTTTCTTAGCTGCGTGATTTAGAGGGACCTAGTGAACCTGTGCGATAAGTCTATCTGTAACGTAGTTCTGTAAAGGTGCTTTGTTCATCGCATGGTTTGGAGATTAAGAGAAACGATACAGGCAGTGTTTAATAATATTGGGTACCTAGGAACTGTTCAGCAAGTTAATAGTGTTAGTGTTCACAAAATTTTTAAGGGCTAATTTTGAAAAAGATTAGCCAGAAATTGTAAATAACACAGGTGTTCTTCGAGGTCTTTTTTTTTTTTTTTGTGGGGGTGGTTCTCGAAGTGACTTGTCCAGTTAAATAATGTAGAAGTGTTTTGAACTTGGAATTGTCAGCCTGCCATAGTGCTGGGATGACAGACTGCGCCACCATGCGAGGCTACTTTTTTTTTTTTTTTTTAATGTATTGTTTAGTACAGGGTCTAGTGAGTCTCACTACACAGGTTTTCAGCCTCTTAAGTGCAGGGATTTAAAAAAAAAAAACTATTGAGAAACAAATAGTAATGAGACAGTTTCAAAACTGATTAGTAGGACAGTTTCCAATAGTTAATACATTGTTTATTGTTGTCTTCCTAGTGGTTATTTATAGTACAAGGTGCAGACATGATATCCTGACCAAACACTATCAGTACAAATCTTTCTTCTCATTAAATTAAGAGAAAGTAGTTGTATATCTACCCTATTTCATATATACAGATACAAAATGGTCCTTCATTTGTATCCCCTTTTTTTTGTTTCGTTTTGTCAGAGATGGGTATTCCATTGCCATTTAAATATTGTAGGTGCATAAATTCAGCAAAATAATCCAATATAATCTAAGCGCAGGCATTACTGGTGCGCGGCATCACACCAGGACTGTCACCTTCACAGCCTGTCCTGGGGGCAGGGTTGGCATGGCAGGTCGGAATTTTTTTAATGAATCTTTATTGTAAAAATTTTAGAAAATATAATTAGTCCGAGAAAGGTTGTACAGTTACTACTCACCTAATCACTGCCATTTATAATTTAACTTACTGTTTCTATTTCCAGTGCACAGACTTTTTTAGGGGTGCTGTGGATTGAACGCAGGGTCTTAGGCATGCTGAGTAAATATTCTGGCACTGAGCTTAGTTTCTATATTAGTTGATACCCAACTTAGTTGTTGTTGTTTTTTTTTTCTTTTCCGTTTTAGGAACCAAGAATTCTTTTGAGACCAAACCTGACTCTCATGATAAAAACCCTTCAAGGAAAACATTCTTGTAACATAGCATTTGGACTTGTGAAGGATGCTTTTCCAAATAGGAAACAGACTCTAACTTAATATTAGAGGGTGGGCCTAGCGTGCTGAGGTTTCCAGTGTCCTTCAGGTGATTCTGGGTTTTGAGCTCTCCTCTAGCAGTCTGAGAGCACTCAAGCCTGAGATCCACCGCCTGCTCTGTCTGTGTGCGGTGGAGTGCTGTATAGTCGTGTATTACTATTCTGCCCCCTGCAGTCTATTAAAATGAGTGGACACTTTATTCTCCTAAGCTTCTTGTATCCCAGGCACTTAGCATAGTCGCAGGAACACAGATGGCCCTCAGAAAGGTGTTGAATGAAGCAGATGCTTTTGCAACTTGCTTGGGGACACTTGAGCTCCCACTTGGACCCCTGTGTGCTGTCAGGTAAGGAGAAACAACACACTTTTTTTTTTTTTCTGAAAGTGTTTAAAGTTCAGTTTTGTGACTTCTGTGTTTAAAGTTCTCTCAAGAGGCCTCTGAAGGACTTAGACGTATGGAGTCCTTTCAAATGTGATTATCTTTGGAGACATCCAGAAGATGGGAGTATTGTATAGGAATCATCTTAGGATATCCCTGAGCTAGATCTGTCTGAAAGCTCTTGTGTATTGAAATGAGAATGTAAAGATAGGTGAAAAACAACAGAAATTGAAAACTGATCTTTAACTGGAAGGAGATGGGAGTAATTCTGTGAATTTCCAGGAATGTTTTGAGTTAAAAAACACAGTTTTAGGTACCTGTGTGCTTATTGGGTATCCAGGACCCTCAGAAGGTGCGATGTGAAGACTGTCTTACTGTTGTTATAGTTTAGATCCCAAATGACCCCTACAAGTCTCTGTATTGAGAGGTGGGCCTTTTGGAAGGTGATTGGATCATGGGGTGCCCTGCTCATTAGTGGGTTGGTCCATGGATGAATTCGGAGATGAATGTGCCGCCCGAGGTTGACTCTCATTGGATGAGAGGTTTCTGGTCTGGAGGAGTGACCTGGAAGGGTGTGTTCTTGTTTCTGGCTCCTTCCTCCTCTGCTTCCTGGCGGCTTGCCATGCCTCCTCCCCTTTTTTTGTGCCATGCCCCTTTGCCATTCTGTTTGATTATCATGAACTGAATAGTCACCACTGCAATCCTGGGGCAGAATGGGGCAGTCCTCATGTTGGTGGATTATTGGAGTAGGTTTGGGATCCGTGAAGAAGTTTTTCAGGATGAAGTTTTCTCAGCCCTCCTCTGAGATTGCTTCACTTAGATGTGCCCCGGAGAATCATGAGGGAATCAGAGAGCAAATTCAGGCGATCATAATAGCGTTTCTTTATGTGTTCCATCTCTTACGCTTTTGGTAAATTCTAGCTCTCATGCACCAATTTTTGGGCTGACTCAAGCTTCCTGTGTATAAAAACCAGTTGTGTTTCTTCTTGTGTTCCTGAGGTAAAAACATGAGGTGCAAATAACAACTCATTTTATTTTAAGGTAGGATGACATTATTGCGTTAGATTTCTGAATCTAAGGTTTCATTCGCTAGTTTCTTGAGCTGTAATCTCTTAAATTGTAAACAGGTTTAAACAGTTTAAGAACTGTGGATTTCAAGTGCGAAATAACCTGATTATCACCTTTTAAGGATCTCCATTGTTGTTATTTATGGAGACACAGAACATGATAGCTTATCTTTGAGTTACAAGTCAACCCCTACTTAAATAAATTTTTAGAAAGTAAAATAGCCTATTCTTCAGTAGGTGACATGTGAAAATTTGACCGTTAATTATAGCTCTTGGCTCAGGTGGTAAGGTGGAATTTAAAACTTTTTAGATTTCTGCAGGGAATTTCTCAAGTGGAGATAACTTGAGATTTTTTAGATGATAAAATTGATTAATGTGTTTTGTGTTAAATCCCATATATTTTGTTTTGGCATATATATTCAGTTATCTCTCATGGGAGATTAGTTCTAGGACATCCTTTGATGCAAAAAACTGAAAATGTTCAAGTCTTTTATATCAAATGGCATAATATCTGTATTTAACTTACACATATCCCCCTGCTCACTGTAGATTCTTTTTAAATCACTTATAACACCTAATAAAATATAAATGCTATGTGTGTATTGTTATACTGGATTGCTTAGGGGCCATGACAAAAATTCTGTACATGTTAACACAGATGTAGTTTCTTCCCCATTTTTTTTTTTTTTTTAATGTGTTTGGTACGGGTTCTACAGGGTTTTACCACACAGATCAGACTTAATGATCCTCCTGTTTTCAGACTCCCAAGTACTGGGATTACAGGCGTGCACCACCATGGCCAGCCTTAAAATATTCATATTTAAAAATATTATTTTATACTTTATTTATTTTTATTTTATTTATTTATTTTTGGCAGAACCAGGGATTGAACTCATGCTTATTCCACTGAGCCATTTCCCTGGCCCCTATTTTTATAATTAAAAAAAAAAATTACAAATAATATTTTTGTTTTCTGTACTGAGGATTGAATACTGAGGATTGAACACAGGGCCTTTGCACTGAGCTGCATCCCATGCCTGGTTTTAAGATTTTATTTTGAGACAGAATTTTACCAGGTTGCCAGGATGGTCTTGAACTTGTGATTCTCCTGGCTCAGTCTCTCAAAGTGCTGAGAGTATAGTCATTTGCAATCAGACACATCTGAGTTTGAGCTCACGAATTTGGAGGTTTCAGTCCATGGTTTTCTTGCCTTGTACTTTTGGACTTGGGGAGAGTGCTGTAGAGCTGGTGCTAGTTTTCTGGGGCCTGGAATGTAGGTGGGGGGTTGGAAGGGAGGCAGAGAGAGAGAACAAGAGAAGAAGGGAGAGAGGGGAGAGAGGGAAGGGGGAGAGAGAGAGAGAGAGAGAGAGGCAGGAGGCAGGCGGGTGGGCAGAGAGAGACTGATGTCCCATATCCCTTCCAAGAGTGATGTCACCAATGACCCTCCCAGTTTGTTCAACCCAGGACCCATTGGAGGACATTTAGTATTGAAACCATTACAAGAAAGATAATGTGAAAATAATTATTTTTATGTAATTTAATAGTTTATTGTAAATTTATTATACCCTCATTGACTGTTGTATATAAGCCAGCGTAAGTTTTGCTATAAAACCTTTCATTAAAATTTTGAAACAATCTTTTATTTTGGGGGGGGCTACTTCATGCTGCCTTAAGGGCAGGTCTGCTGCTGCTTCTGGAGCTGGGAATTGAACCACAGTCCTATGCACTTCATTGTATTAGCCCAAGTGGTGCTTTAAACCACTGAACTATCCAGCAAAGACCCCTCCCCCTTTTTTTAAAATCTCATATTTTAAAGAAAGTTTCAGTGCAGCACAATGCACCTTTTCCTTTTGAGTCATTTGAGGAATTTGTGTAATGACATGATACTTTGATACCCTGGGTGCCTTAGTATTTCCTCCTTGTGGAGCTGTTTTCCTCAGTGGTGACAACAATGTACTATTAAAATATGAACATTAACATTGATGTTTCACTACTCAAACCTGTAAGGTTCAAGTTCAGTCCATTGTTCGTAGATTGCCCTTTATTTCAGAAAGATCACTTAAACCCTACATTCTTTTTTTTTTTTGAGATGGTTTCTCAGTATATTCAGGCTGGCCTTGGACTTGCTGTGTAATTCAGGCTGGCCTCGAACTCAAAGCAGTGGTCTTTTTGCTTCCGCCTCCTGAGTGCTGGGATTACAGGTGTAGACCACCACACCTGCTACATTGTTTTTCTTTGATGTCTTTTTCTGTCCTATGGCCAGGAATAATTTCAGAGTCTTTCATTGGCTATTTTTGATGGATTCAGGGGAGTTGTTCTTTCAGGTTTTGGGTCAGGGTTTTGCAGTGTAGGTGCGGCAGGCCTTTGATTTACTTTGTACCCTACCTAGGATGACAAGCTCAAGATTCTCCTGGCTCTCCCTCCTGAGTGCCAGGGTTATAGCCTTAGCTGCACTGCATGGCTCAGGGCAGTCATTTTGTAGAATTTTCTGTTTCTTGTGTTACCTTTTGTGCACGGTTGTACTTTTTGGGCAGGAATACCACAGAAATAGTGCTGTGTGCTGGTTTCATCTGTTGGCAACATATGAATTGCGTTGTTTCATTATTGTTAATAATTTGGCTTATTTTTTAAAATCTTTTTATGTATTTGGTGCAGGGTCTTACTATGCAGCGCAGACTGATAGTGATCCTCCTGTCTCAGCCTCTGCAGTGCTGGGATTACAGGTGTTACCCCACTACACTTGGTTTTGGTGTTTGGCAGGGTTGCACTGCATGAGGTACTGGGGATTGAACCTGGGTCCTTGCATTTGCCAGGCAAGTGCTTAGACCGCCGAGCTATCTCCCGAGTCCACTGTTAATATTTTGATCACTACATTATACTCTGCTGGTGGTTCTGTTAAACTATTTAAATATCTTGTTTCTCTGCATACTTTGAATTTATGTTTACTTATATTAATGTATATTTGAGGTTTCCTGTTTTCCCAGTGAGTTATAATTGCTACTAGTATTTATTTTATGTTCAAGTTGTTTGAGAATTTGCTAATGGTAGCCCCTTTGATCTGGTTCTTTCATTTTAAAACACCTTTTCCTAATAATTTAAAATTTACTTTCTGACTCAACAAGGTGTTTCTGGCATGTCTCATAATTTTTCTCTCTGCAGTGGAGTCTACCAGTTTTCCAAGGAGGATTCCCCCCCCCCCCCCCCAGTGGATAGTGACTTTTAGAGGTCAAGATAGGAGCCCTAGGTTGCTTCTGGTGACTGGGGTGTCCTTGGCAGAGCTGAAAAAAAAAAAAGTTGCATTTGTGTGTGCACACATACATTCATGCATGCAAGCAAACACACAGCACTGCTATATTATCTATCTATTCTCTCTCTCCCTCTGTCTCTGAGTTCACACTGGTTCCCTTCCATTCTGATCTAACACCACCTGGTTTCTAGTGTTCTCCTTTCCCACACTTGAAACACTCTGCATATACCTGTGTTGTTCACCTTCTCTGCTTCAGTGCCTTAGGACAATAAAAAGAAATGGGGAAAGAGTGGAGTAAATGCTGTTTTTATTCATTTTGTTATTTATTTATTTTTTGTGATACCGGGGATTGAACTGAGGACCTATGCTTGCCAGGCAAGCACTTATTCTACTGAGCTATCTCCCCAGCACTGAGAGTAAATGTTTAGAATCTATTTTGATACCCAAAGACTTTTACAGATTTCTGTGGAGTGCCTGATCCTCTGCTCCGTGTTGGTCATGGTCACGGATCCCAGTGGGACTTGCCTGGCCTCCGCTGTCCAGAAGCTGGCTCCTGTCCGTGGTTGCATGCATTGTGTTAAATCAGGACAGGAACAGGTTAGGAATGGTAAGGAGGAGTTCACAGGCTGCCCAAGGAGGTTACTTTGTTTTTTGTTTTTTTTTAAGGGAAGAGTCTACAGGGTGTTCAGGGTCTTGCTAGATCAGGCTCCTAGTGATCCTCCTGTTTACGGCCTTGCAACAGCTGGGATTACAGGCAAGGGCCTCAGCATGCACCAGGGGCAGGGCCAGCATGGCAGGTCTGCGTACTGAACCCCTGGCCCCAAAGGAAGTTACTTTGGAAAGGACATTTTTACCAGGGAATGATTTCTGCAAAGGTGCTGAGCAAAAGCAGCCAGGCATATTTAATTTAAATAGAGGAACCTAATTTTCAAATTTTAGTTGGATCATCTCATTATACTATTATGGCTAAAATTCATATTCTAGTGAAGAAAGAAAAAGAAGTTGTATTCTGTGTGTGACTCATACACAATAATGTGATTATGTAGATTTTTTTACTTTAAGTAGAGCATCCTCTTATGAATGCTTGCTTTCATTCTACCTTTGAAGTCTTCTGCCTTTTGCTTGTAAACATAAGTGAGAAAACCATCTTATTATTCTGATACTGTTTTTGATAAATAGAAAAAAAACCCATACAGTAATCATCTGGGCTTGTTGTATAATTAAATAATTAAAAGGCCTCCATGGTGCCTGCTAAGTTAAAAAACATTTTTTTTTCCTCTCACAGCATCTAAGCCCTATGGATTTTAATTATTAGGAAGGAAGACAAACTTCAAGCACTCATTTAAAACTGAATGGCTCTGCCCGGAAAGAAGGACTAGTGAATGAGATAGCACACAGGGCCCTTGAGGATTCGATTTAAACATATCGCTAGAAATTGTTTAAGTGGAGAGTTCTGGCCCTTTTAAAACACTGTCTGTCACTGGAGGATTGGGTCACCTTGAAATGTGTTCTTCTTTGAGTTAAAGGCATAAAAAGACACTTTGAAAATTCCCAGTAAACTTCGGCGTGTGTTGTGTGTGTCTGCAGATGTACCTCTCCTCAGCGTGCCTCAGCCGTAGCACTCAGTTCCCTGGAAACCAAAGTGGTTGCAAGAGAAGGATAAATGTTTAATCTTAGCTCCAGCAAATTGTACAGATTTTTTAAAAATGTTGAGACACTTGGGTTGCAACTTCTAGCTCTCTTTGGAAAGTCAGGCTTTCCTCCCCCAAAGCAATGCCTGAGATAAAAGTAGCTGCTGATAATTACTTCTGAAAAAGGCGCCACTTAACTGGTGCCCTGGCTCTTTTGAAACATTGCTAATGATGTCAAGATTGTAGTCTTTAAAGCCTGGAAAGATATCCAAATTATCTGCTCATAATCGTGAGTCTCCTAATCTTTTCAGTTTGCACACTTTGTGGCCACTTTGTGTGTGTCTGCAGTTGGCACTGTCTGGGATTTGACATTGAGCTAGGTATCTGGCATAGTTAAGGTATAGCCAGAGACTTCTTTAAATACTTGAATAAATAATGCTTACATATATTTTAAATGCTATTATGTAAGATGAGTAAACTGAGACCCAACCTGTAGTCCCTGGACTCATTAGAGAAAGGGCTGGAATTCAAATTCCGATTCTGATTTAGTCCAGTTAATTACATTACCTCCTTTTTCACTATCATCAGTTTCCTGAGATGCTTATTGAAAATACAGATTCCTGAGCCCTAAATGGCTTGAATTATTTGCATTGTGAAGGTCAGGAGTCTGCCTTCTACAACTCTTCAGAAGATTCTGACAACCTTGAGATTCAGAAGCCTCAGTAAGAATGCTGTTGAATAGGATGTGTGTGTGTGTGTGTGTGTGTGTGTGTGTGTGTGTGTTCTAGGGCTTGAACCAAAGGGTTTTATCCCCAGCTCATTTTTCACTTTTTTTTTTTTTTAATGTATTTAGTACAGGGTCTACAGGGTCTCATTACACAGGTCAGACTTGTAGTGATCTTCCTGTTTTCAGCCTCCCAAACACTGGGATTATAGTCTTAGACCACCATGCCCAGTCTCAATCCTCATCTCAGCACACCCCACCAGGTGGGGTTGGCCCTGCAGGCTGGGAATGGAACCCTGGTCCTTGAGTCTGCCTAAGCAGGTGCTTTATTCCTCTGAGCTATCTAGCTGGTCCTTCACTTGTTCTTGACACAGGTTCTAACCCAGATGTGCAGGCTGGGCTCCAGCTTGCTCTCTGCTTCAGCCAGAGAGTACTGGGATTTCAGGCAGGCGCTGCCATGCCTGATTTATGTATTATTTACATAACTATCTTCATGTATCTGTTTTAACTTATTTGGAAGCAAAGTTTCTGTAAGAGTACATATGGGGAAACCTTAGCTGTTTATTTCTACCTGAAGTAAAGGAAGAAATGTGGCAGGATGCGTGGGAAGGCAGAGCAGAAGAATCTGGAGGTGAGCCCACGACGCGGCTGCATATGTCTGAAAGGTATGCAGGACCTGACAGCGGGCATGTTTTATTCAAATGATGCCAGTGGCTGATGTAAAAATGCAATCAAACATGTTCTTCATGATAAATTTGGAAATTGACTTTAGAGTACCTTCATCATGGTCTTGGAGACTGGAGGGAATAAACCCATAAAGCTCTCTCATTAGCTGAAGATGTCAGATTGTCTACCAGGAAAAGTAATTTAGTTAATTTCCTAGTAGAAAAATATCTGCCTTTTCCTTGGAGATTATGAATTAAGTTTATATCATGGAGCTCGAGAGGGAGGGAGGTTGTGACAGTCTTCACAGTACGTGGCGAAGAAGCTTGGGATTTCGAGAGAGATTTTTGTTGTCTTAATTATGCCTGCAGAAATGTAAATACTTCTGACAGTTTTCTAAAGAAGAACCAAGACATTTATTTTACTTTTTGACTTTAAAAATTTTTATGCAAGTTTTAAAAATTTTTTACTTTTTTTTTTTGTTAGTACTGGAGATTAAACCCAGGGCCTTTGCACTGATCTACATCTCCAGCCCTTCATTTTTATTGTAAAGAGAGAAAGAAAAAAATAAAATAAAACAAAAAAAGTTTCAAAACAGGCTGGTACAATAGTAACAATAATTAATACATTGCATATTGTTATCTGCGTAGTAGTTATTCAGAGTATAAGATACAGGCAAGCAATATTGTCCAAACAATATTAGCAGAAACCTTTCCTTTCAGTGAACTAAGAGAAACCAGCCTTATAGCTATCTTAACTATTTTATGTGTATATATCTGAATATATATTTTTCCCACCTTCCCCCCACCCCTTTCTCCCATCCCAGTTTCTCTTTCTTTTGGAACAGTTTCTTTCTTTTTTTTTTTTTTTTTTTGGTGGAACCGGCGATTGAACTCAGGCTGTTGCTCTTACCAGGCAAATGCTTATTCTACTGAGCTATTGGAACAGTTTTTTTTTTCCCCCCAATTCACAGTATCTGTTGTGCATTTTCGATCTTATTTGCACGTTCAGTTTCTCACACTGGTGAGACAGTGCAAGGTTTACACATGCGAGTCTAATTTACTTCACTTAAGAATGGTCTCAAGTTGCATCCATTTACCTGTAAAAGCCTTGAGTTTATCTTTATGATTGTGTGCTACTCCATTGTATAAAAAATACCTCATCTTTTTTTATCCATTCCTTTGTTGATGGGCATTTGGATTGTTTCAAGATTTACCTATTACTTATAGTGTTATCAACCTCGGTGTACATATATATCTGTGGTATGACTTTTTAATTCATCTGGAATACCCAGCAGGCGAATAGCTGGGGCAAATGGAAGCTCTAATCCTAGTTTTTTTTTTTTTTTTTTGTCTTTTTGAGTCAGGGTCTCAGTATGCAGTTCAGGCTGGCCTTAAGCTCACGTTGTAGCTCAGGCTGGTCTCGAACTCAAAACAATCCTCCTGCTTCAGCCTCTCAAGTGCTGGGATTATAGGCATGCGCCATCACGCCCGACTTAATCCTATTTTTTTGAGGAATGTCCACACTGATTCCACAGTGGTCACACCAGTCCTCACTCCCACCAACAGTGAAGAAGGGTTCATTTTTCCCACAGCCCCTCCAGCATTTGTCTTTTCATTGATTTCTTGAAAATAGCCATTCTTTCTGGAATAAGATAGAATGTCTGTTTTAATTGCATCTCTTGAATGACCAATGATGTTGAGCATTTTTTCTTGTATTTATTTGCTATTTGTATTTCTTCATCTGTGATGCCTGTATTCATTTTAGGTGCCCATGTTTTGACTGGGTCTTTGAATTTTGGGGGCCAGATTTTGTTTTTATTCTTTATATGTTCTAGATAGAAGTCTTTCATCTGAGAGACAACTGGACATAATTTTTTTTTTTCACTCTGTAGGTTTTCTTATGTTGTTGGTGATTTCTTTTATCCCATTGCTTGATTTTTAAAAGCTTTTTAAAAAATTGAAATAGAGTCTCACTAAGTTCTTTGGGCTGGGTTTAAACTTGTGATACTTCTGCCTCAGCTTCCCAGAGGGTGGGATTACAGGCATGTACCACCACATGTGATTTAAAAGTTTAATTCTTGGGACCGGCCAAATAGCTCAGCAGATTAAAACGCCTGCAAGCGGGTGCAGGGGCTGGGGGCTCATCCCTCCCCCTCTCCTGTCCTTCTGGCCCTGCCCCCAGGTGCACTGAGATGGCAATTGAGGCTGGGTGTGGTGATGCATACTTGTAATCCCAGCTCTTGGGAGGCTGTAAACAGGTGGATTACTAAGAGTTCGATCTAGTAGTGAGACCTTGAACACCCTATAGACCCTTCCCTAAAAAATTAAAAAAAAAGTTTTAATTTTTCCTGACGCAGTCATTATTTAAAGATTGAACATTCCTGATGTCAAAGTCTGAAATCCAAAATACTCCAAAATTCAAACGTATGACATTCAAACACTTGTGGCATGACACAAGTGAAAGTTAACTCACTGGCATCAGATGCTGTATATCCTCAGATACATGCCCCGGCCTCTTGTGATAGTAGTGCTTCAGTTTCAACTCAGATTGAAGAGCTGGGACTGGGATTACAGGTGTGCACCATCACACCCAGCCTTTTATAAATTGAATTTTGAAGAAGATTTACTCAGGATTATCTACATCCTACTCCCTAGGTTTGTTTATGCTTTTCTTCCATAACCATCACCCCAGATCCTTTGACCATAATGTAGGTCTGTAAAGTAACTTAGTTGATAAGATAAAGGGCAGAAACTTGACCATAAGAGAAACATTCAAAGGTTTCAAGGAATATGTTTTGGGCAAAGTATTTTAGATCACCCATTTTAAAAAAAATACAATAGAGGGGGCCCCCAACTCCTTCCATAAAATGGGCCACCCTTTCACCTGGGAAATGAACCATCATCTTGCCACCTATGTTATGGTGTATTATTATGCCAATAATCATATGCTGTAATAAGGCTGTCAGCCATGGTGGTTAGTCTATAGAGTCCCAAAAGAATGAATTGGTGCTGATAGTGCTGAAGAGCATCGTAGAGAAAGGCGGAGTTCTTGCTGTATCCTTCCAGAAATTCAATCATTTTGGTCCTTGGCAGTACTTACTTTTGTAGGCCATGTTGAGATTAGGCATCCTGTAAAATGTCTGTACTTTGCTGCATATTGTCTCCCAGAAAACATCAGTTTATTTGGAAAGGACACAAGAGAGGGTTCAGGCAAGGTAGCCCACTTTCCATGGCGCCTGGCCATTGACCTTGAACAGGGGCTTGAATGCACTTGGCTTGTACTTTGCAAATCTGTTAGGCATCCGCCTGACACAGGTCCATCACTTGTAACATATGTGCCACTGTTGTGGCAGATGTTGATAATGAGAGAGGCTACGTGTGTGTGGAGCCAAGGGGCGCTGTGGGACAGCTCTGGACCTTCTGCTCAGTTTTACTGTGAATCTAAAGCTGTTCTAAAAAATTGTCTTAAAAGCAAAGCCAGACAAAAACCAGACACATGGTCTCTTCAAGTTCTGAGCTGCTTTTGAATCTTGTAATCATTATTTACAATGACCAGTTAGTGGAGTTGTAGTATAGTGACCTGGTGTTATGTTGTTATTATTATTTTTTTTATTTTAATTTTTTAGGGAAGGGTCTATAGGATGCTCAGGGTCTCACTACTAGATTGAACTCTTAGTGATCACCTAAGCTTAGCTTCCCCAAGAGCTGGGATTACAGGCGCCACCATGTGCAGTTTCAATCGCTGTCTCAGCGCTGCCCCAGGGGCAGGCCTGAGATTGAATTTCCGACCCCTGAGCCTGCTTGCAAGTGCTTTAATCTGCAGAGCTATTTGGCTGGCCCGGTGTTATGGTTAGATCTGAAGTGTCCCCCAGACTCCCCATAGTGGGTTGATTTAATGATGAGGCACAACTGAATATGCTGTTAGGAGGCTGGGCCTGTCAGAGGCGGGGCCAGGCCAGAGAAGGTGGAGCCTGGAAGGGTTTATTGTTCTCCTGCTCCTGCCTTCTCTCTTTGCTTCCTGGCTGACCTGACTTGAACAGCTTCCCTCCCCATCTCAGCTTCTGCCAGGAACCAGCCCACTGTCAACTGAAATATGTAAAAACTGTGAACCTACTAAACCTCTCCTCCTTTAAGCTGAAGTGCTAGGCACTGTGTCTCTGAGCAACAATAATGTAAAGAAAGCAAGACACCCGGGGGTAAAATTCACATATTCCCCTTCTGACTGACACAACCCTCTTCGAAACTCCAACTTCAGTTAACATATATCTTACCTTTTTTCTTGATTAAACTCTAGTGAAGATAGTACTATATGTTTTCTCCAGAGGTTTCACGAATGGACACTTGGGGGGCAGTGCTAGGGATGGATCCTAGGGCCTGGGACAGCCTAGACAAGTGTTGTACCACTGGGTGACTTAACAAATCCTTATGTGGGCAGAGCCTTTATTTTATTTTTGTTCTGCATGCCAAGTATTGGCTATAGTTCTAGTGTTTCTTCCTTACAATTATCTTACAGATTTACCTTTGCCTCTTTTCTGTCATTTCTATGCACACCTACATCACAATGGGGACCTCATAGCTAGTTTTTGTACCTTAGGCTTTGTTATGTACTTCAGAAAAATCCCTATTTGTTTACACTTTTTCTCATTATTTGCTCAAATAGAACCAAGTTAGACATCTTTTCAAATTTGTGTTTTTGGTTATTTGGCTCCTTTATCTCGGTGTGCTTCCACTTTGTGAGAAGTGTATTATCTTCCCCCGGCCCGGAGGCACATACCTGTAGTCAGTGCAGGGGGCTGAGGCAAGGAGTTTGAGACCAGTTTGGGCTGCATAGTAATTTCAAGGCCATCATGAATGACATAGTGAGATCCTGTCCCAAAAAGCCAAGCCAGCAAGCAAGCAAGCAAATAAGCAAACAAACAAACAAACAGAAAACGCTAAAAATATGTGACCTTAATGAAATTACTGTAGTCTATCTCCTTTCAAAGGGAATAGCTGAGTTAGTGGGAATAGCCAAGTAAAGCTGTTGAATGCCTAAGTGAAGGTAAACTGGTGGGAATTCTCATTATAGAAAATATAATTGTCAGTTAAGTTCTGGTAACAATGTAAATCAAGTGGATAAGTTTTGGTTATTGGCTGGATTTGAATTCAGCGGATGATTTTTTTACTCTAGACATTATATCTACAGCATTCTAGAAATAATTTAGGTTTCGGAATTATAGTGACTTGTGCCTCCATTATAACTCCGATAAGTACTGTGTGATCTTAAACATATAATGTAGTCTCTGAGCTTCATTTTTCTCCATCAGTAAAATGAACCTAATGGCAGCCTGGCTTAATTAGCACAAATATTACAGAAGTGTCATTAAGTCATTTTGGTGTGCGACCAGTAAATGCAATCAGCCCTTAGTCCTTTTGTCAGTTCTTAGTCATCTTGAAATAGTTGGTTTCATTAGATCACCCTGTTATACTTTTATGTTCTCAAGAGCTTCATGTGCTCATAGGTGGGCCTTTGAGGAAGTGGCTGGATCGTGTGTGTGTGTGTGTGTGTGTGTGTGTGTGTGTGTGTGAGATACTGAATTATGGGCCTGATAACAGGATCAGTCCATTGATTGGTTTACCATAGTTCTGAGTGTGACTAATGTGAAGCCCCACCCCAGGTGTGGGTGGCATTAACCAATGGGCTGGTGGCCTGAATGGAATAAAAAGGAGAAGGAAGGCTGTATGCTGTCTGCCCACCATACCACAGATCCTATCTCCCCTGGGATGCCCTCTGCTGTGCTGTCTTGCCTTGGACCGGCTTAGGACTGAAAGCTCTGTCAACTATGAACTAAAATAAGCCTTTCTATTTACTTTGTGGGTGTTGGGCATTTTGTCCCAGTAACAAGAAAGATACACTCTTCCCTCAAGACCTTCTTGGTTGTGTCTGCTGAACTGTTCACCATTGATTTTGCAAGGTACTTTGTCTTGTCTTATCGTATCTATTGATTTCAGTTTTGTGTTTGCATAAAACAATGAGGCTTTATCCTTTTTGATAAGTGGCTGTATCCATTAGGCATCTGTATCTCTAATATTTATATCAGTAATTTTCATGAGTTTTAAAATTAGTATTTGCTAAGTAAGTTATTAAAGTATTTCCATGCTTTCTAGTAACTTAGTGCCTTTGTACTTTGCTCTCTTTCAAGATTCCACTTATTTTATCCCTTTCCTGTTAATTCCTTTTCCTCCTATACATTGTGATCTTGTTAGGCTACCTCTTCTGTGATATTGCACATTATTTCTGGTTTTGGAAATCCATCTTAATTCCCTGTACTTCTTTAACCTCATGTGTCTTTATTTGTTTTTGGTCTTTTTGAGACAGGGTCTCACTATGCCACTAAGATTGGTCTTTTTTTGTTTGTTTTTTTTTGCAGAGAAATGCTTATTCTACTGAGCTGTCTCCCCATCCCCTTCAGATTGGTCTTAAACTCACTTTGTAGCCCAGGCTGGCCTCAGACTTGAACGAACTCATCATGATCCTCCTGCTTCAGCCTCCCTAGTGCTGGAATTATAGACTTTTACCACTATGCCTGGCTATTTGTTTGTTGGTGGTAGGGATTCAGTTCAGGGTGTCGTGTGTGTGTTAGGCAAGAGCGTGACCACTGACCTACACTCCCAGTTTGGGCCAAGTGCATCTGCCTGCATTATGTGCTTTCTTCACCTTTAGGTGTTTGCTTTGAGGATTCCTTTACTCTATTAAAAGCCAAGTGAATGGACGATAGAAAATTCATTTTTCTCTGAAGATTTATGGTGTAGTAAGGTACTTTTCCAGGGAAAGGAAACTTTACACTTTAATTGTGCAATTTAAGAAACTGTATTTAACCAAAGGTTATATTGATTGTGGGGATCTGATGTGCTGTCCCTGAAATCTTGCCATTTTGACTTCTGTCTATTCTGTTTTTGTACATTTGACCTTAAGTTCTTTCTCAGCTTTCTGGTCTGTTGCTGTTAAATCCTGCCCTGCAGACAGAAGCAGGCTTCTCTTGTGAAATTGGACAAGACTCAGTACCTTTTAGAGTGTTGCCCTGATCATGTAACTTCCAGCAGGGTTTAGAGGTCACCTGGGTCAGTGGAGCAGGCGGCAGGAAGCTTGTGTCCCTGAGGTGCACCACAAGGGAGAATGTTGCAGAGTTATTGTCTCACTAACTCAGACCAACTTCCAAGTGGGCATGTGTAGTGACTTCCGCTTATAGAGAAGGGATGATGCTTTAATGCTTCTGATGACTTGTCACACTGCATCTGAAAGCAATGGGAAAGACAGCCACCTTGGCAAACCTTGTGCCACAAAAGAACTTTCTTCCTGAGTAGAAATTGCAGAAGATCAGGTGCTGTGGGAAGCAGTGTTTTGAATCAACACCCAGCAGGTAGTGGTTTCTAATCTAATTCTGTTTGGAACAGCTATTCCCAGACAGTGTTGGCAGTCACTGAGCTCCATAATGTGGCGGGGGTTGGCTTGTTTGTTTTGCGAGACAATATCAACTCCAGCCCTGTCTGCTTACAGTCCGAGGATTTCAGCACATGTTAGATGCCTGCTGCTTGCGGCGTACACCTACATCCAAACTTCTCCTGCCTACGTGCATATTTAAATATATACGTAAGCACAGATAAAGGCTTGCTGGAGAACATGAGACTGGGAAGTAGAGATCTGGAGAGCATTTAATTTTTTCTGCATATGAGAAGATAGATAATGGGGTATGAGGTTTGTA
Organism: Ctenomys sociabilis; assembly: GCA_004027165.1. Taxonomy (NCBI): domain Eukaryota; kingdom Metazoa; phylum Chordata; class Mammalia; order Rodentia; family Ctenomyidae; genus Ctenomys; species Ctenomys sociabilis. The sequence goes on from PVKA01005319.1 coordinate 84,968, forward strand.
TAGCATGTACTGTGGCTACATAGTGCGTCTTTTTTTTTTTTTTTCAAAACCCAACTCATTCCAATGTCAAAGGATGGGTGAGCTCTAGTCACAGTTTGAGCACTTGTTTGTGTAGTTCTATAGTATATACCTGTAACTAGATATGCACATGGCATATCCTAAATACAGCTTCAGTTTGAAAAGGAACTAGGACTTTGAAGTTGGACTGTCTTGGATTCCAGTTCGGTTTCTTCTGCCTATGCTTTTTAAGTATTTATATTTATAAAATGTGATGAATAAAAGCTAGGATACAGAATAATTATGAAGATCAAATGAAGTAGTATGTATAGAAAAAATGTCATAGTACCTTTATGCAAAATATTAATAAAGCTGCTGGAAAGTTCTGCCCTAGGGTAGTGGATTGTGAGCAAGAATGTTTGCAGATTAGAATATGACATGGGGTTGTAAAAAGAAATTCAAACTCCTAGGCGCAGTTGAAGCCCTGATGTACAAGGTGTGGTCATAACATATGGTGAATGCTTATAAAAACCTATGCTGGTGAAAGACACATTGCCCTTAATCTGTCTCAGAATATTTCTCTTGCTTCAAATATCCCATTCTCACCACTGTCTGAAGCAGTTCTGGAAATTTTCTTTTATATCCTCAGTTGTGCTGTCATGGCTACTTCATTGTCCTGAATTGATAGAAACACTCATAGCAGTTTCTGTCAAATGAAGCCATCATGGTGTGTTCTCACCCCCCTGTAATTACCAGATCCAGCACTGTGACGATTCTGGCTGATCCCAAAGTCAAAGTGACCAGGAAAGGTGAATATTTTGAATTGATTCAGGGCATCGAGGCAGGGATGGCATCACAACTGAAGACAGTCATGACGGAGGATTTCAAGAACTGCTTCCGAATGTGGGATATATGATGGGACACTTGTAATTCAAGGGAGCGGAGTATTTTGAGAGGGGCAAATTGCTCTTCTGCAGTTTTTGTTGTTTAAAAATTCATCATATGTTTTTATCAGGCCTTGCATGCAGGCAGATAGTGGAAGTTGAAATTAGATGTATACTCTGTACTTTATGCTAACAAGCTTTCTTTTATATAGAAATATAATTAAATGATTAAAGTTATTATTCCCTCCCTGTCCATTAGCATTTATCTATTGTAAGTTTTTTCTAGATATTTTTCTTGATTAACCTCTTTGATAGTTAATTAGTAGCCAAACTCTAAGTCTTCACTCAGTAAATTTTGTTGGTACCATACCATGATTATTTTCAATAAATGGAGACAAGGGCTCATATGTGATTATTTGAGAACAACATTTTTAATTGTTTTTGAAAACAACATTTAAAAAACAAAAATAGATTTTGCTTTCAAAATTCATCTATATAAATATTAATAGATGAATCTTAGTGATTTTCACTAGGTCACTTAATATTTGCTGAATAGGACTTAATAAGAACTCACAAATTTTAGGAAATGGAAGTTAACACCCTCATAAAACATGTTAGTTATAATTTACTGAGTCTTACCTTAGAGGTAAGACAAAATTAATTGTTCCTAGGAGAAGTCATGTATTAGCTTAAATTGATGGTAAAGTATAATAGATGTTTCATGAAATGAGATTTAAATGGGGTATTGGATAATGGCAGTAAGATATTGAGTACTGGGCAGGGGTAATAGGAGAATGGATTTCAGAAAAAATGGGTCCAGATAATAAAATCTTTAATTTCTATTAACATACTTAGGCATGTTTGAGGAGTTTATTAATCTTATTTAAATTTAAATGAAATAATTTTACTTATTTTAGTTCTGTTCTGGAGCATTTAAATAATATTTATGGTATTTTCACAGTATTAATTTTGTGTAGTTCTCTGTTAGCATGAAAAAATGCTTGTCACCTCTTTAACTCGCATGACCAGTACAACATCCAGCAGGTGTAGAAGCTCTCTGAATAGTATCTATTGATTGATACTTGAATTGTTGGCTGGTAGTATCTTTGGATATTGTAAAATTTTAATTTAAGAAGTTCCTCAAGTCTTTTATTGAGACAGAAGTCTTTCATTGACAGCAAAGAGTTAAGTAGTATCTCTCTGAAGTTCTTGATTCCTATAATAATTGATCATTTTTTTTTTTTTTTCCCAAGAACTGAGAGTTGAATCTTTACCCAGTAGGGGTCCCAGTTACCTAGCTTCTTGATGAATTTCTTTATGGTCTAATGATTCTTTCTTAGCATTTAGCACATTTAGGGCCTTGCAGAAACTCATTAGAAGTTTTCTTGGAGTATATTGAGTTGAATGACTGTCTGGAAATCTGATGTGGTTTAGTAACTTTCTGATGGTCTATCTTCATGAGAACATGTAACAATAAAAGCAAGATCTTGACAATTACATTTCTTATGATGCGGGAACTCTTGTCTGTTGTACAATCTATTTAAGATATTAATTTGACTAAAAAGCATGAAAGAGACTTGAAGCCTTCAGTTTAGGGCTGAGCTCACAACATTGTTGAATATTTTAACTGTGTCTGTGTGTGTGTGTGTGTATGGAATTGTGGGGTCCCTGGCTTGCTGTACATACTAAGAGGTAGAGGTAGATACTGAAGAATTACTACTTGACTTGGGCTGATAGTTCATTTTGTAAAAGTAAAAAAAAGGCTCCTTATAGTGTGAAAGGAGCTGTAGAAGACTTTTTTGTCTTCCTTATATCTGAGATCTTTTCTCCTACCCTTATGTTGTAGTTAGGGCTTACAAGGGAAACAATGTAATACAAGGACACATAATCTTCATAATTATGGATTATAAAATTATTTATTCTAGGGTTATATTATAATATTCACCCAAAGATTCAAATGCAGAAGAGTGCAGGATTTCTGTCCATGTGCTAGAGACCCCAAAATCCAGCTGAGAATCTGGATCCTATAGCAGTGTGCTTCTTGCATCCAGCTGAAGACTTTGAGCCCATGGCAGTGTCTTCCACAAGTCCCACCTGGAGGCTTACAGCCCACAACAATCTTACACAATCTTTCCTGAATCTGTACTGGGAAGGCCTAAAGGTCAAGTGGCAGAAGCTAGAAAATGTGCACCACTGGGATAAAATATCTCTGCCAGCAGGCTGAGGGATCTGCATCAGAGCCAGGAAGTGGTGCTCAAAGTAAGGAGCAGAGCTCCCACAAAGAGAACCACTGCCGTCCTCAGTGAGGACCTGAGCCCCTCCCACAACGAGAACAGCGGAGTTCCTCTGGGGAAGCCAGTGTGACCAGCTTCTCTAGGAGGATGAACAGCATACCGCCCTTCCCCCTCCAGTTCTCCTTTTCATGCTGTTGGCAACAATCTTCAAGTGGGCTTTCCACACCCAGGGCCTGGAAATTCAGTTCAGCTGGGTGTTACAAGTTGATCAGTTAATCTACCACACCTTACAAAGCAGTTTCTGTGATACAGTGAGATCGTAGTCATACTCGTAAGCCCATGAAGTAAATCCTCATGGTCTAGAAGAGGAGCTGCATCTTTTAGGGTTAGAATAGTATACCTTGTAATGAAATTTATGAAATAATGGGAAAAAGATGAAATAGCAGGATGGAGCTTCGGAAACATTTAGGAGATATTCAAGGATGCTTGATTTTGATGTATGTCTGGCATTCAACCTCTTATGAGAACTGTTGGGAGAATAAGGTAATGCACAAGTATTAGGTAGCTAATGAACACTGAACTGAAGTTGGGTCCTCTAGAGTTCTAATTCTTTCTCTCTTTTTGTACCAGGAGTTGAACTTAAGGCCTTGCACTTGCCAGACAAGGCTCTAATTCCGACTCCTGTTTTCAGGCAAATGATCACAGTGTCCCTTTGAAGAAGTGAAATTGTGTGGCTATTGCTTCACCCCTTTTATTGTGTAGCGCGGGGCTTGCTGTATGCATCCTGATTAATAATAAAGTGCTCTCTTCTTTGAAATTGTTTAACTTTGTTGATAATATATGTGTATATCCTTTGAAAAGAGGTAAGTCTACAAGAGTAAATAAAACAAGCCCCAGACTCACTGAAGTATGTAGAGTTTCTTCTCCCCAGAGGTGGTCATTTCTTGTGGTATTTACTCTTATATCTCTAAGTAAAATATTCTTACTGTTTTAATTTTTCAGTAGGTTTTTATCCTTGGCTGTAATGAGTCAACTTAAGAAGTTGAGAAGCTTAACCAAATGACTCAGCAGTTCTATAGCCTAGGGCATAGAGGACATGCCTAGGGCAGTCGCCATCTCAGCTCACGTGGGAGTGGTGGGGCTGGCACAGCGTGCTGCTGGGGCTCTGACCCGGCCGCTGTGCTCTGCCTGAGCAGGTGCTTTATTCTGCTGAGCTGTCTGGCTGGCGCTTCATCTCTTTTTTCCTTTAACTTTGGGCATGGGATATTTTTGTCTCAGCAACGAGAGAAAGGTAAGCAAGATAGCTTTCCTCTTTGGAAGGTAAAGACTTATCTCTCTTGTCACCCCATCCGCTGGGTTTTCCTCTGTCCTCTCCCTGTAGTATGAAATTGTTCAATAACTTTTGGGTACATTTACAGGGCTTTCATTATTACAATTATGTAAATATGTCAACTATATGGTGTATTATGATTGCATTGTATTTGCTGGGTGATTTTTTTTATGGTCCTTCCTTGACCCTTTCTTCATACTATTATTTTGGATCCCTTATGTTTATCCCGTGTTTTCTTCTTTCTTGGTTTTCCTGATCTTAATGGTGTACATTAAGATTAATATCTTCTTGAAAGTGAAGGTTGAAACCATTTGAAAATGTCCCCAAATACTTTTATTCTTTGGTCTCTGTCCCTGTCCCTTTCTCTCCCCTTTTCTTCTCTCCCTTCTTCTTTCTTGTCACTTCTCTGTTGTGGCCTTCTATCCCCTTTCTTTGTACTGGGAATCCTGCATCACATCCTAGTACTTTATTTTTTATATTAATAGAGTGTCTCAGTGAGTCACTGAGGCTGGCCAGGAGTTTGCAAACCTCTTGCCACAGCCTCCTGAAGTGCTGGGATTATATCACTATGCCTGGCCCATATTTAATTGATGGTTTGGCTGAGTATAGAATTCTGTGTTGAAACAGTTGTTTCTTTAGGAATTTTAAAGTATTCCTCTGTTGAGTGTAGCCATTGTGCCTGTTAAGGGTTGGCTGTTCTTACCCCTTTTGTAAGGCATTATTTTTCATTTTATTATTAGAGATCTTGAAAATGTTCTCTTTATTCTCAGATTTCTCAAGTTTTATAGTGATGTGCCTTGGTGGGATACCCCTTTTTGGGGTACCCACACACTGGATAGAGCATCTTTGTTTGCAAGCCTTTGTTCCTGTAGTGTTGGGAAAGTTGGTGAGTTATTTGTTCCATTAATTTTTAATTTTTAAAAATAGTTTATCAGCAGACAAAAATTCTATGTATTTATTTTGAATGATATATTTCAAAATATGTGTAGAACACAGAATGGCTGAATCAAGCCATTTAACATACACATTAACATATACTTTTTGTGATGAGAATAGCTACAAGTTCTCTTGGCAGTTTTTTTCTCTCTTTTGTTTTTTGTATTTTTTGGGAAAGGTCTACAGGGTGTTCAGGGTCTCACTACTAGATTGGACTCACAGTGATCTGCCTGTTTACAGCCTCCCAAGAGCTGGGATTACAGGCGTGCACCACCAATCCCAGTCTCAATCACTATCTCAGCGGGGGTGGGACCGGCACAGAAGGCTGGGCCCAGGCCCCTATGCCTGCTTGCAGGTGCTTTAATCCACTGAGCTGTTTGGCCAGTCCTCAGTTTTTCAAGGATAAGATATCTAAAGTCAACATGTTGTGCAGTAGTTTTCTGTGCAGCTGGGTTCAAGTCCAGGGCTTTTATATTGAAGAACACCCAAGCCCATTTTTTTTTTTCCCATTCTTTTTATTAAGACAGGGGCTTCTGTATTTGCTAAGTTGCCTAGCCTGGGCTTGGATTTGCACTTTTTTTTTATCATCGCAGCCTTTTGTTGCTTGTAACCCCCCTTCTGTCCTCTGCTTCTGTGAGTTTGATTATTTACATGTAAGTGAGAGCCTGTACTTCTCCCGTGCCTGGCATAATCATCTGGCATGATAGTCTCAGAGTAAGTCATGCTGTTACAGATGACTGGACTTCTTTATTTTTTAGGATTTAATTGCAATCTGTTTTGTATACAATATATATGTACCATGTTTTCTTTATCCATTCAGCTGTTGATAGACAATTAGGTTGGTGCTGTATCTTGGTTCTCATAAGCAACAATGTACATGTTTGGGTATATACTCAGTGGAACTGCTGAATCAGATGGGAATTGTCTTTTTCATGAACCTCCATAATGCTTTCCAAAGTAGCTGTACTAATTAATATTCTATTGATCCAGGTTACCATTTTCTCTATATCTTTTTTATTTTCTTGTCTTTCTGGAATTTCTTTCTCCTTAATAACTTTTTTTTTGGTGGCGGAGCTGACTTGGCTGGTGGTGCTGGGGATAGTAGCTGTAATCCCTAGGCTTACCTAAGCTTGCCTAAGAAGATGCTTTTGACCACTGAACTATCTAAGTAAAATCATTATTTATAGTTATTTCAAATTTTTCTTCTGTTTTTACCATGTTTTACTTCTAATGACCTTTGTTCTCCACCCCACCCTACCTTACCTTCCCCACCCCCCACCCCCTACCCTCCTATCCCCTAC